>JAODAL010026663.1:0-56329 GCA_025379985.1 Phyllomedusa bahiana | reverse complement strand
AGATCTTTCCACCCAAAATTTACCTTTTCCCCCCAGACCCAACTGTCTTTCATCCATACCTCCTTTTTCTCCCCCCCGCCTCCTAAAACTAAATGGGGAGTAAACAGAATTCATCATCTTTCCACCGTCCCACTCCATCCCTCCACCTGATCTCTATATCACCCTCAATGACTCTACACTCTCACTGGTCTTCTCTGATTGATTTGAGGCATTCACTTTCCCTTTTCTTCTCTATCCAGTCCATGACTTGTCTCCTGCAGAATCTGCCGCACAGATATCGTAGACTCCCCCACTTTTCCCAGGATCCTCCCCACCTGTTCAACTAACACCCCATCGATAGTCCCCATATGGCAGTAGTGTAAAGCTATGGTACTAGTGCCACCAGATGGCAATAATTGACCTTCTGCTACACTAATTGTTTTCCCATATAAGCATACTTGCCCAACTCTTAAGGGATTTCTAGTTTGCGATCCCTAAAAGTTTGCATAAATCACACCCTTTTATATGACATACAGTACTCTCTTAAACACAGCCACACCTTCTTTTATACCACTGTGTGTAAATGGAAACCGGGTAGTGAGGCAGAGGAGAAGGATGGGAGTCATAGTACTTTGCACTTGTCGTGGTGTTGGTTGTAGTATTCTCCTGCCTGAGATGGTGCTGTAAGTGTGCACTTGATGAAGCAGGTAGAACAGACAAAGGGGTTAACAGTGAAACCAGTGACTTAGCCCATTTTATTTCTCAGCAAGCTGTCATGCACAGAGTTCCTTTAAAATCCAGCTGTTACAGTCCTTTCTGCTCACACCAGCAGCAGGCTATCATCCCTTAAGTTCTCTATAGCCTCAAAGTCCCTTTGGAATCCCAGCATTGACTCCCAGGAGCTTACTGAATAGAGCTACAATAGAAACTGACGATCCTCTATTTTCCTTAGATCCAGTATGGACTACAATTAGTACTTGTTCTTACCTCAGAAAAAAATGGATTTGGTAGATGAGCCAGGCCAAAGGCACCAATCTGGACATCATCTCTGCGGCAAGCCAGTGCGGGACGGACTATTGCACTGCTTTTTCAAGATGGATGATCCTGCACTGCTTGGTTGCAGCTTCCTTCCAAATATGTCTTTAAGTCTATACTCTTAGGAATCTCTGGTTGGGAAATATAGTACTAGGTCTGACAGGTACCAAGGCTTAAAGGGTTAAATCACACCCTCCATCCTGACTCAGGCCTAACTCCTTAGAATTACAGATAAGACTAAAGTTAGTCAGCTACTTCAAGAAGAACACTATTAATTACACTAGGGCCAATTTCTTACCTCTCTTGTTCTCTAGCCCCCTCCCTCTTGTTACCATGACAACTCTATTTCTCTGTACTGCTGGTGGGAACTTTCAGACAGATACAATTCACTTATAATGACTTAGTAGATCATTATTTGGTCATTGATCCATGGATTTATTCTGATTGCCAGTTTGGAGTTGGGAAGGAATTTTTTCCCTAAAATGAGGAATATGGACCTCACCTTATGTGACGGCAACAGCAAAAAAGGTTCGTTTAGTTATGTTTGACCTTAACATCCATCCTATTGAGGTCAGTAATAAAACTGCTGTGGCCCTTAATGACAATGAGTCTGACACCCTACTCTGCAGAACTAGCAGTCACATGGATACACCAGGAACCAAATGGGGCACAAATCCCCCTCTGCCACATAAGAAGCTGTCGGTGTTATATTGTAGATGGCACAAATGGTAGGTTAGGGGACACATTTACACTTATTGCATTCGGGCAAGAGACTTTCAAATGATACCACTGACAATACTTACATGAAGCATCTCAGGTGGAGGAGGTATTCTCCCAGCCTCCAAATCCCTCCAGTTAATCTGTATGAAAAGTGGATGTTTCCTCAGGCTGCGGACAAACATCCGGCTTCTCTCTTCATTATCGCTCCGAAGCTGTGAAAACAATTTTTTATGAATTCAGTAAAATATTTACTATACAGTGAAGGAAATAAGTATTTGATCCCTTGCTGATTGTGTAAGTTTTCCCACTGACAAAGACATGAAGAGTCTATAATTTTAAGGGTAGGTTAATTTTACTATTGAGAGATAGTATATCCAAAATAAAATCCAGAAAATCACATTGTATAAATGATATTTTATTTGCATTTTGCAGTGAGAAACAAGTATTTGATCCCTCTGGCAAACAAGACTTAAAGGGGATGTATTGCTTCATCAGTTAGCCTGTTTCACTGCTCTCACGGCCTCTCAGTTACAGAAATTCAGGGGCGTTTCTTCCCCTCCCAGCTGGGTGTTTCTTAACCGAAGGGGTGACATCATCCCCCCCTTCACTGTTCATGCGGGCTCCGTGTGTCCCCCCCCCCTCCACATGTCACTGTGTCTCTCCCTATGCAGAGTATGTAAGAGCTGTTTACATACCACAGGCTTGCATTCATGTTACAATTGAATCCAGTATAAACTCCTCCAGAGCTGTGCAGAGTGAAATGCTCTCGGCCCTAATGCTCCTTCTATGTGTAGGCACAGTCACACAATTGTGTTGTTTTCTGATTATAGAAGCCCTGCAGTGTTATTCTGTTTCTTCTGGCTGTGCAGAGTGAAAATGTGCCGGTCCCTTACTTTGAGTGAGAGGCAGGAATACAAGCTCCATGAATACAGCCGACTGGGGGCTGAACAGAATGTAAATGAGCTCTCAGCTAGTGAAATGCAAGGAGGAGGGATCCGACCAGCACTGGATATCAGTGTAAACAGAAACAGAAGATAAGGAAAACTGTGAATACAAGACAGCTTTGCTAATGACATCTAATTGCAAAGTTGCTTGTATTCACTGTCACCTTATTCTGAAGACCATTCAATGAAATGATACAACCCCTTTAATGCTTGGTGGCAAAACTCTTGTTGGCAGGCACAGCAGTCAGACGTTTTTTGTAGTTGATGATGAGGTTTGCGCACATGTCAGGAGGAATTTTGCGCCACTCCTCTTACAGATCATCTCTAAATCATTAAGATTTTGAGGCTGTCGCTTGGCAACTTGGAGCTTCAACTCCCTCCATAAGTTTTCTATGGGATGAAGGTCTGGACACTGGCTAGGCCACTCCATGACCTTAATGTGCTTCTTTCTGAGCCACTCTTTTGTTGCCTTGGCTGTATGCTTTGGGTCATTGTCTTACTGGAAGAACCAGCCACCACCCATTTTTAATGTCCTGGTGGAGGGAAGGAGGTTGTCACTCAGGATTTTATGGTACATGGCTCCATCCATTCTCCCATTGATGCGGTGAAGTAGTCCCATGCCCTTAGAAGAGAAACACCCCCAAAACATAATAGTTCCCCCTCCATGCTGGACAGTGGGGACGGTGTTATTTGAGTCCTAACCAGCATTTCTCTTCCTCCACACACGACGACTTGAGTTAATGCCAAAGAGTTCAGTTTTTGTCTCATCTGACCCCAGCACCTTCTCCCAATCACAGAATCATCCAGGTGTTCATTGGCAAACTTCAGGCGGGCCTGCACATGCGCCTTCTTCAGGCGGGCCTGCACATGTGCCTTCTTGAGCAGGGGGCCTTGCTGGCACTGCAGGATTTTAAACCATTACGGTATAATGTGTTACCAATGGTTTTCTTGGTGACTATGGTCCCAGCTGCCTTGAGATCATTAACAAGTTCCCCCCCGTGTAGTTTTAGGCTGATCTCTCACCTTCCTCATGATCAGGGATCCCCCACGAGGTGAAATTTTGAATTTCTTCCATTTTCTTACTATTGTACCAACAGTCGTCTCCTTCTCACCCAGCGTCTTACTTATGGTTTTGTAGCCCATTCCAGCTTTGTGCAGGTCTATGATCTTGTCCCTGACATCCTTAGAAAGCTCTTTGGTCTTGCCCATGTTGTAGAGGTTAGAGTCTGACTGATTGAGTCTGTGGACAAGAGTCTTTTATACAGGTGACTATGTAAGACAGCTGTCTGTAATGCAGGTAACGAGTTGATGAGGAGTCTAACTGGTCTGTAGGTTGGTAGGGGATCAAATACTTATTACTCTCAGAAAAATGCATATAAATTTATATGGATTTATACAATGTGATTTTCTGGATTTTACTTTGGATATTCTATCTCTCAATGTTAAAATTATATGACTATTCATGTCTTTGTCAGTAGGAAAACTTACACAATCAGCAAGGGATCAAATAATTATTTCCTGCACTGTATGTTCCTCCATTGGTCACAATTCTATTGACTCACCTGCTGTAACAAGTCCTTTAAATCAGGATCAAAGTCTTTGGGGTAAGGAAGAGTGTCACCAGCCTTGGGAGGTTTTCGTGGAGGGGATCTTGTGGCCACTTCATATATTATATTTCCGACATCTGACCAGTCCTGCCTGTGGTACGGCTCTTTTATCTGTTAAGGCATTGATGAAGGAGATTGATTAGAACTGTCCATCTCCATAGACCTTTGCCGGGTATCACAGATGAAGATCACAAAATGAGAAATTTGTAGGACACATAACTTATCTGCAAGACCCAGATCTGCAATTTTGACATGGCCGCCCCTGTCCAGCAGAATGTTATCTGGTGAAAGGTCTCTGTGGAGAACAAAAGGACCAGTTATACCCATGACCAATGTGGAAGTATAGCAGATACAGCTATATGACCCAGAATAGCTTTGATGTATTGTAAGTTTTAGGGGGTCAACGCCACCACCATCGACAGGTTGCATGTGGTACAACTACTCAGTTCTATGTACTTCCAAAACCAGACACAACCGCTGGACAGGTGTGGTGCTGTTTCAGGAAGAAATCAGCCATCTTTTTTCCAATCTTGTACTATCCCTTTAACAATACAATTAAAGGGTTTCTTCAACTAATATTTTTATTAGGTTTTTAGCAAAGATGGGCACAATAAAAAAAAAAAAAAAATCATACTTCTTCCATCTGCTTCATTCCAGCACCACAAAGTCCTCGCCGGGAGCTGGACTTTTGTTTACTTTTTGCTTCTTCCGAACGGACACTCCCCCCCTCCAGCCCACTGTTTTGAAGCACGTACTAGGCAGCAGTGACTCCCCTCACAGAAGAAGAAGAATAAAAATTTAACGGGAAAAAAATTTTAGCTAAAAAATACAGCTTTGAGCATAAAAATTATGCCCCCAGGACCTTTACACTGTGTCTCCCACATATGGTTACGTATGAGGTAAAAACATCGCAAGCCCGTGTACACTGGTGCCCTACCACAATTTAATGTATGGGGGAAATAAACATCTGCAAGCCTTGACACTGGGTCTACCACTAAGGGTAACTTTATGGAGGTAAATCATCCGGAGCCTGTGACACTGGTGTCTACCACTTTTTTTGGGGCCACTGATGTGGGGTAATAACATCGCAACCTTTACACGGGAAACTACCCCCCTAGGTCCACTGTATGGGGGTTATACAATCTCCAGAGCCCTGTACATGTCTAACCACTATATTCACTAAAAGGGGGTAATATACATTTTTCAACCTTTGTCCACGGGTGTCTCCCATATATGGTCACTGTATGGAGTAATATTAGTCTCAAAAACCTGTGTAACTGGTGTCTCCCATTATGGTCCCTGTATGAGGTAAAAAAATTTTTTTGCCCCGCATAGCCCTGGTTTTCACTTTTTCTACCACTAATGGCACTGTAAGGGAGGTAAAAAAACAGTCTGCAGGTCTTGTACACGGGGTACCCCACTAAGGTACTTATGGAGGTTAAATTTAATACTTTTCCCCAAAAAAGGCCTGGGGGTAAAAAAAAACCTTGAATAATCTACCCCTATATGGTCACTGTATGGGGTAAAAACAGTCACAAGTCTGTTTACACTTGTAAAAACGGGAAAAAAATTAGGGTTTTGGCACTCCCTACTGTAAGAATTGGTAGGGGCCCCTTTGCAGATAAGAAAGCGAGTGAGGTTGCACCCCCTCGGGGTTTTTCCATTTTCAAAAAAAAGCGGGGGAAAAAAAAAGGGAAACCCGAAAAAATTTTTGGGGCCCCCCCTTTTTTTTTCAGGTGGGATGAATTTTGTTTTCCCCCCGGGCGTAGAAATTTTAACCCAAAAAACCCCCAAAAAAAACAGCCAACCGAAAAGAACGTGGTTTTTACTCCTTTTTTTTCAACCCCCAGTAGCAGCACTTCATCCAGCTTTTTCCAGAAGGGCTCTCCTCACTAAACCCTCACCGCCTACCCACGACCCTTCCCGGGATCCCCATCAGCTGGGGGGCTCCCCATTCGTCCACGCTTAGAGGCCTCCTTGCCCTTACCAAAATCCTCCACTAGAGCGAAGTTCTGCCCCCATCCCTCCCGGGCTTATTGCTGAAAACGAAAACAAAATTACAAGCCCTTTTTGTTCTTAGGCCTTTCCTTCCCAGCCTTCCACTCAAATCCCCTCCCCTCATCCAAAGGGTGGTGAGGGGTGTTTTGCCACCCCGGGCAAAATCTGCAAAATTTTCCCCTGATCCCCTACATTTAACTATTTTTTGAATCCCCTGCTGCGGCAACTAACCCCCCTTCTCTTCACAGGTTTAACCCCTATTGTCCTGGGGGCTAGACCCCACGGGTTCACAAACACAATTGGGAAAAACCTCATGAAACCTTAGCCTACTAATCAATTTTTTCTATTATACAGCCAAGTCTCTATAGACAATTTACACATTTTCCCAGGTAAAAAATAACAACTCTTTTACACACCTTACCACTTTTTTACAACCCTAATGGCACTGTATGGAGAAATAACAGTCCCAGACCGTTTACACTGTTATACCACTATTTTTTGCACTGAATTTAGGTTTAAAATACAGTCTGCAACCTGTGTACACTGCAACAAAACCACTAAAGGTCACTGTATGTAGGGTATATACATCTCAGACCCCGTTGGTACCCTTTGGGTTTTCTACCCTAAAAAAGGGTTGGAGGAATATACATCTGCAACCCTTTACACGGTGTCTCCCCACAAAATGGCCCCCACGTATGGGGGTATATACAGTCGCAGAGCCTTTTTACCCCTATATCTACCCTTTATATGGTCACTGTATGGAGGTAAAAAACATCCGGGCCTGTTACCCTGGGCTACCACATAGGTCCTGTAGGGGGAATATACAGTCTGCGACCTGTTAAAATGCTACCCTTAAGCAGGGGTTGGGAAATTTACAGTCTGCAAGCCTTTTAAAACTGTTTCCCACCACTATAGGTCACGAATGGGTAATATACATCTCAGACCCCGGGTTACACGGGCAACCCCCTTAAAAGGCACGAAAGGAGGAAAATAACATCTGAGAGCCTGTTCCATTTTGGTGTTACCAACTATAGGCCCACTAAATGAGGTAATATACAGTCTCAAGCCTTAACACTGGTTCACCCATAGGCACGTAGGAGTAATATACACCCCTTTCCCGACCTGGGTTTAACGGGGTCTTACCAATATGCACGTATGGGGGTGAAAAAACTCTGCAAGCCGTGAACACTGTACTAACCTATATGGTCACTGTTGGGGGTAAAAAACAGTCTGCAGACCCCTTGGAAACACGTGTCTACCACTATATGTCCTGTAGGGAGGTAATATACAGCTCAGAGCCGTTCCCCTGTTCTACCAAAAAGGGTCACTTAAGGAGTAATTACACGCAGAGCCACACTTTTTCTACCATTAATATATATTGGGAGTGGTGGTATATACAGCTGCAGAGCCTTGTAACTTTGTCCACCACTTTTTTCACTGAAGTGGAAATCAGTCGCAGACCCGTGTCACGGGTACTACCACAATGGTACTGTAGGAGGTAATAACATCTGTAAGCCGTGTCCACGGGGGTGTCTACCACATATGGTCACTGTATGGAAAAAATACATCGCAACCGTGTACACGGCACCACATATGGTAAACTGTTTGGGGTAAAAAACATCTGCACCCTTTTACATTTTAAAAAACTACCATTTATGGGTCACTTATGGAGGAATTACATTCAGAGCCTGTGTACAGGTTCTACCAATATAGGGTCACGTATGGGGAATAACTTTTCCTGCAGAGCCTTTGTACATGTTCTACCACTATATGCACGTATGGGTAATATACAGCGCAGACCTGTGTACACGGGGTTTACTACATATTTCCTTTTTAAGGTAATATACAGTCTCAACCTGTGTACACGGGTGCACCATATAGGCCCCTTAAAAGTAATATACACTCAACCCTTTTTAAACACTTTCTCCCACTATAGGTTTTAATGGGGGTAATAACAGTCCCCAAGCCTTTTAAACACTGGTCACCCTATATGGCCCTTAGAAGGGGAAATATACATCCGCAAGAAACCTTGTCCCCGTGACCTACCATAAGGTCCCCTTTTATTAAGTAATATACAGTCTCAAGCCTGTTACACGGGGTTTTAACCACAAAAGGCCCCTGTAGGAAGGTAATATACAGCCCCTGCAGCCTGGGGAAAACAAAAGGGGGTTTTAAACCCTACGCAGGTTTTCGTCGGATTACGCCATTTTGGATTGAAAGCCGTCGAAACCATAATGCCAACTCTCCTGTTTTTGGGCGGGGGGGGGGGGGTCCCCTAATGGGGGCCCATCCCGCCATCCGGGCAAGTTGGCACCTCCCCCGCCAGCGGGCCCGGGGTTCTTTAAGACCCGGGGTGCCAAAGAGTACGCAAGTCCTACTCGGGTGCCTTGGGCCCCCTTCCTACAGGGGGGTGAAAGCGCCGCAGCGGCTCTCACCCGCCCCGCCTCTACTGTGCAGGGGGGAGGCAGGAGGGATGTTCCCCCCTCCTTTCCTTCTCCCCCGTTTAACGGGGCCGGGGGCCTGTACATACAACACTCGCGGGGTTTGTGACGCGGGCTGCACTCACCCCCTGGACCGGGGAACCCAGATTTCCGGAGCGCAGGACCCAATAAGTGGTATTTATTACTTTATTTTTTATTACAAAAGGGCACTACTTGGCTCTAAGGGGGCAATCCCGGGCTTCAAAACGGGGGGGGAAGACCCCCTGGGGGCTATTTTAAAGGGGGCAATCCCTGGCTACAAAGGGGCAAAAACCGGGCCAAAAAAGGGGGGGCAACTCCTTGGGGCTTACTAAAAAGGGGAAAATTTTTAAACCTTGCTACAAAGGGGAAAGTACCGGGTTAAAAAAAGGGGTCTACCGGGCTACAAAGGGGGCAATACCTGCTACAAAGGGGGCCCCCTACGGCCCTTACAAAGGGGGGGTTACCTGGCTACAAAAGGGGCAAGAAACCTGGCTCAACTAAAAAGGGGGAAAGTACTTGGCTACAAAAGGGGGCAAGTACCTCTACTAAAGGGGGCAACTACCTGGCTACTAAAGGGGGCAAAAACCTGCACAAAAGGGGGCCAACCTACTATAAAGGGGCAATACCGGGCTAAAAAAGGGGGCAAGTCCTGATCAAAAGGGGCAAGTACCTTTTCTACTAAAGGGGGCTCTACCGGGCACAAAAGGGGGCAAGACCGGGCTACAAAAAGGGGCAAGTACCGGCACTAAAAGGAACACCCCGGGCTACAGGGGGGGCATCTACCTGGCAAAGGGACACTACCTCCTGAAAGGGGCACAACCGGTTATGGGGGGCTACACCTGGCTATAAGGGCATCTACCGGGCTTTTTCTTCCAAACCGTTATCAGTTAGGCGGAGGGGTTTTGGGGCTTTTTGAAGGGCGGGCACACCAACAAAATGGGGGGGGTCCATGCAAAATTTTTTGCCCTCTTCAAACTCCGCTTTTTTCCATTTTCAAAAGTTGCACAATGCTGCCCTACTGTGGACATCCTGCAGCAATCAAACAGCAAGGGATTTTCCGCGGGTTTTTTTTTACACCGCCGACTTTCCAAAAAAAACAAACTTTCTTTCCCTTCTCCCCCGCTTTGGGCAAACATAAAACATGTCAGTGGTTGAGGGGACTAATCCGCAAACGCAACAGAACCACCCCCGGGAAAAGATTCAGA
The DNA here is from genome assembly GCA_025379985.1 of Phyllomedusa bahiana. Taxonomy (NCBI): domain Eukaryota; kingdom Metazoa; phylum Chordata; class Amphibia; order Anura; family Hylidae; genus Phyllomedusa; species Phyllomedusa bahiana. The sequence goes on along the minus strand of JAODAL010026663.1, from coordinate 46,379 downwards.
ATACCCGGCCATTTTTTTCTTTAATAAAACCGGGCCGGAATTTGCACATTGCTTTGGGGAACGCAGCCTTACGGCACTAACCAGATCATTTTTAGCTTCCGGGCACCGGGAACCCCTAAATTCATGATAACTTTCTCAGGATAAGCGGAGATTGGACTATTACTGAACATAAATTTATGGCATATCCAGCCAATGTATGCAGTGTTATTAAATAAGCAGTAACGCTTTGTAGAAACTTATTGGGATAATAATAGTAATAATCTTTATTTAAATAGCGCCAACCTATTCCCCAGCATTGTGGATGGTATAAACACAAACATCAATATACAACCAAGAAAAAATGGAGTCATATCTCATTAAAACATATAGGGCGACATGTCCGAAAAGTGGCGTATCTATGCCAGTTTTAGGCGTGTTAAATCAGTGTAAAGTGCGCCTGAAAGTCCGATACTTTCTAAAAATTGGCATCAGGTATGCCTTGCATATATTACTTAATGCGCCTAAAATGGCACATCGTATCAAAAAAGGGGCGCATTGCATCAAAAAAGGGGGCATTGTATCAAAAAAGGGTGCATTGCATCAAAAAAGGGGGCATTGCATCAAAAAAGGGCACATTGATCAACAATTGGCACATAGCATATCAATGGTAGTATATGGTATGCGTCTATCAAGTCTCATTGCCTGACGGGGGCGCATAACATATGTAAGGCACTTCAATAGGCGCATTTCGCGATGGGAGCGCACAGTGCACCATATTTAGGCGCATTACAAAGTGTCATTCCCGGCGTATAATGCGCTTAGTTTTGGTGTACGACAAGAATATGGCGTCAAAAGTGGGTTTGCCGCAAAATTGAACAAAAAACTGGCATTGGCGTGTTGGGACATGTCGCCCATAATACAATATTCTATCCAACTATAGAAAGAGGAAAACCAATACAAAATTGGACAAACAGTGGTGAGAGTTGCTGTCACAAATCACCCAAATGTATGTGTAAGTACCGCTGTTAAGTATATATAACTCTGCTGAAGTTGTGTGTCTATCAAAAAGCCCAAAATATGGGATACAGGACAAGTGTCCAACACATTCAATTCCGAAGAGAATCATGGAACTACTGTATAGAATACATCGTATACATATCAGATAGCTAAATTTAATTGACTAACGTGCACTAAGCAGCTGCCAAACGGGGGACCCCTAAGTCAGAAACATAGCGCCAAATAATAACCTAAAAAGGCACAGTGGCCATAATTACCTCAAAGATAATCTCATGAGGGGTTATTTGCCCCTCGTGAGATTTTCCCCCTTTCAAAGCCACTCTTGCCTCTCACCCAGCCAACCCGTAAGTTCTACACAGCACTGACGATGGGCAAATACCCCGAAACAGCTGTCTGTAGTTGGACAAAGGGGTTTTGCCACAATGTAATGTTAACGTGGGATCCTCCAAAATGGGTATTTAATCACTTTTCTAAATATATTTCATTAAAAAATGAACCCTGTGGAGCACAGATGCCATCCCCCCTTAGCCCTAAAGGCATTAGACAGGGCCGTGCTTGTGTAAAACACTTTTTAAACTGATGACAGGAAAATGAATACTTTAAAAGGGCGGGGAGAAAGTGCAGTGTATGACCTGTCTGCTGATAAAAATCCACTATTGAAATGTAATTATTTGAGTTAATTTTTTGAGCTCCCTATACCTCACTCCTTCCCCCCGAAAATTTTATGACTCACATGATTTGTTTATATTCTCCTCTGTGCAAAAAGGAGGAAGTAACTTGCGTCCTGGCAAAACCCCTTAACCCCGGGTTTGGCTCAGATCCCTTTCACACCAAACTCCTGCAGCAAAATTAACTGGGGATAACTACCCCAAATAGGGCCTGTGGAGCTCCTCACCCTTTTTTTCCCATAAGCCTTTGCTTTTTCAAAACATCATGAGGTCTGAAGGGCAAGTAAATCCTCACACCGCCATTTTTTGGGTTTCCCTCTCCTAAAGGGAAGATTTTCCCCCTTCTAAGCCACTCTCGCCTCTCACCCAACCAACCAAAGCTACACCACTGAGAGGGCAAATCCCAAAAAAGCTCTGCAGAGGACTTAACTGGCTTTCTCAAATCCCTTTCACATTGCTATCTCTGGGGTTTAACTACTTTCAAAAGTGCCTGGGGGAGCTCCTCACCCTTTTTTCCCATAAGCCTTTTGCTTTATGAAAAAACAGCAGTGAGGTCAGAAGGCAATAAATCCTCACCCCCCCGACCTATTTATTGGTTCCTCTCCTCAAGGAGAGATTTTTCCCCTTTTGTAAAGTAGGGAGTTTTGGGACTCTTTGGATAAAAAAAACAAACATTACATAGAAAAGCTACTAAACAAAATCTCCCAGGGGTCGAGGCCCTTTACAATTTAAAAAAAAAAATTACCTGGGGAAATAAGCTCTGATGGGGGGAACCACCCCGCAAGGGTTTTGCTGCAAAAAATCTGAAAAAAGAGAGAAAACTGAAATGAATCTCCTAGCCGACAACTTTAATTTTTTTTCCATTTTCAGCTACAAGTCATCAACGTACTGTATACTACACATATAGTCTTACATGAGGGGTTCTATAACAGTGGCATTCTTGTAAAAAGTTGGGAAGGGGCCTCCAAAACAAATCCAACACCAACCAGCTAGTCCTATGTAATGAAAAGAAAAAAAAGAGGTTAAAGGGTTGTCTCGCTACAAAGAATAGCTTTCAAATTGTAGGAACACAAAATAAAGACATTTCCAAATATATTGCTTTTTTCACTTTTTGTTAAAGGGTATACAAGTGAATTTAACACCTCCCGCTATTTTATTCCCCAGTAACCGACCTGTGAACACTCTCCCCCCCCCCGTTTTTTTTATGGATAGCCCTGAGTGAGGGCATCACACAGGTCGGCGCCTCTTGCTGAGCAGCATAAAAAAACTTTATTTTTCAAAATAAAAACAGCTCTAATTAGGTTTTTTTTGAGGATCAATAAAAACCTGCTTTTATTTTTCCCAAAAATTCGAGCTAATCTGAACTAATTAGCAAAGAAAACACAGTTTTAATACACCAAGACTATGCAAATTACAGTCATCGAACCGGGAAATGACAAGTATTTCATTTATGCACCTATAAACCCTGTAAAAACCCCCTTTAAAGGGGGTGCCATTCCTCTTTAAAAAAAAATAATTAAAGGGGTTTTGCCACGAAAATAAAAATTTATGGGAAATTTTAAATGAAAAAAAAAGCATTTTCACCATTCACATTTTTAAAAACCGACCTTTTTTTTTAGCTCTCCTTTAGGTCCTTGTTTACAGTTTTGTCCCAGGGAAACGACCGGGCGAAGCTCCTCAGTCCTGGCGCACATGCTCAAATCACCCCCTCTCAGGCACACTGATGTTCAAACCCCAGATGTTGCACCACCCCGTCCTCTGTCTCCTTTTAAACAAACAGTGGAAAAAAAAAAAAAAGAACCTCAATCAGTTTGCCCTTGAAAAAAGAAAAAAAAAACCCCCAGATTTGGTTTCCGCGGATTTAACCGGGACCCTTGTGCCTGGAGCAAAAGTTTACCTCTGAGCTTAAAAGTTTTTACTTTCGTCACACATAAACAAAATTTCTTGACTACAGAGAGGGAAGGGGCCCGGGGATGTCATCCTGCTGGGTCACATGATACAATTCAACAAAACACACACGCCCCTTCTGAGCACACAGAGCGAAGAGCTGGGTGCAGGAGGGGTGAAAGGGGAACGTGGCAAAACCCCCCTTTTAAACTAAATTTTGTAAAATACATTGTTTTCTACACTTATTTAATTTCTCTGTGTTTTATATTATGTGTTGTTACATTATTGACTGTTTAGGTTTGTAAGTGATGACACTCTGTTCAGATTGTCACCCTGTGATGAAAGTCGGGTATGTGAATCCTCTGAGTTACCACGAGAGATGGTGTAGACCTTGCCAGGGAATGGAGTCTAAGGGGCCGCCCGGTATTCACCAGAGTCCACTGCAAGGCAGCTTTTACTTGCGCAGGGATCCCAGGGCGTTCCCCCCCCGAGTGGCCCTCCGGGGAAGCGAAGCACCGAACGGCAGGAACAGCAAAGTGCGGGTCCAGGGAGGCCAACTACAGATTAGGCAGATAGCAGACTGGCATGGCGGCAAGTAACAGCATTGCAGGTTACACGGAAGAGGCTCAGTAAACAGAACCGAGGCAGGATCAAAAGCAAGGAAAAAACCAAAAATCAAAAACTGACCCCCAACACAGGGAGGACGTTTTCCCTTTAGGGGGTTTTCTCACACAGGGGTCGCTGCAATATTTGGGCCTTAAACAGTGCCCCTATTTCCCAGAACCCCTCTTGGAGGCTCCCCAGCTCCTCACATAAAGCTACAGACCGTTTTTCACCGATACTCCCGCAGGGTTTTTTTAAGCGAAAGACCGTTCGTCCTCCTGATTGGTTGCAGGGGGCGGGAACAAGCAAAATTTTTGATCCTCCTGAAGGCTCCCAACTGGTTTCAAGTAAGCTGGCTTCACGGCAGTGGTCCAGTAAACAGCCCCTGAATTCAAAATAAAAAAAAGAAAACAGGATAGGGGTTTTGAATTATGAAAAGTGAACAACCCCTTTAAGTCCCAGTGGTGAAATTCAAGGCCCTTTTTAGGTTGTTACAGCATTTTATTTTAGGGAGGGCTTTCCTCGGGGTACTGCAGCACGGGATAGGGGGATGTAAATGATACTCAGCAGAGGTTTCGGGGGCCGAACGGGCCCAAAAGGCACTTTCGTTTTCCGAACCAGGGCCCCGGACACACCCTTAATTCTAATTGCAATAAAAAACACCGACCTCCTGACTAGAGCACAAGCCCAGTAAACCTCAAGGTCATGTCACACTACTTTGTATAGTTTCACATTTTGATCAGGGAGGGTGGTTGGCGACTACATTATAGGAGCGATGGATTTCTGACTACCGCACATGCTAAGTAGGTAATTAACTAATGGACATGCGCACCATGAGAACTATGAATCTGTGTAAAACCTTTTTCTGCCCAAAAAAGGTGAGGACTGCAACATTTTGTTCGGGGAGGGCTATGGGTAGCTACACCATAGTAGCGCCATCTTGCTGTCTAGCTAGCGCACATGTCCAATAGTTCATTGCCTAATTAGCATGCTCTCTAGTCAGAATGCTGTTGCTTCCATAATATAGCTGCCCATCGCCCTCACAGAACAAAATAACACAGCCCTCACCTGTTCCTGCTGTGACCAGCTCCTCAGGCGGCTTTTCCACAGATTTAGAGTTCTCATGGTAAAGAAGGTGGGCGCCCCTTTGTCTTTTGAGGGGGTTTTACATGAAATCATTTTCCCCATACTTTTTGTAGGGGCCATTTCTTTACTATAAATTAATCATGTCCCCCCCATAGCCATCTTTTCTCAAGACTAAATAAGTTCAATTCTACTAACCTCTCCTATAACTAAGATGCCCTTTCCCCTTATAGTTTGTGTCGTCTTTGAAATCTCTCTAGCTCCATACATTTTCTATAAATGGATCCCAGAACTGAACGCAATTCAAGTGAGGTGCCCAGGGGGTTTTTACAGAGGTTAAAATTAAAAAATCCCTGTCCCCTGATTCAGGCCCCTTTTAATACACGCCAATATCCCGCTCCTTTGAGGTAGCGTTGACTTGTGTGTTTTGTATTTTCCCGATTCTCTAGTTTTTCCCCCCCAAAACAATTTCATCACACACTCTATCAGAAAGGGAACATCTCTCCTTTAGGGGAGGGAAACACCAAAAGGTGTGTAGAGTTTGAATCTTTTTTTCCTTTATAAGACTGAAAATCACAAGGCATTATGGGGGAAAGGGGAGAAGTCAAGCTCCCCTGTTGGTGTAACAAACCTCAATTCCCTTTTGACCACTGGGGGCTTGGAAGCAAAAAGGTATTTACCAAGCCCGTATCACTCATTGCAACAGTGTTTGGGATGTTTGTCCCCTCATGCAGGAGAGGTACTGCGGTGTGGGGAGGCATGATGGCTAAAACATAATGTAGATGACTGGGAGTCCATTTCATTCCCCAAGGCACATCAACCTTGCCTCGACCCGTTTTGCAGCCTCTTTTCTTTACCCTACTTTTTCAATGGGCTTTTTTTTTACTACAAGGAGATTTTTTGTTGAACCCTATTTCCGAGAATAGGGTTGGTGTAGGATTTAATAGGTCTACATTGTGGGACCGCCCTTTTTAGGGCGTTTATCCCGCTAAGGGTCGGGTTTGGGGTTATTTGGAGGGGCTATTAGTATTTTTTCCTTTTGTCTCTCCCTTGGGCCCTTACCTCTGGATTGCGTAACTGCTTTGGGGAAATTACCTTTGGGCCCCCTTTTAATACATGATGATCGACATTTGGGTCTATATATTTTTATACTATGTCGATAATAAAAGTTACGTTTTATGTTGAATATTTTCCCTTTGCTCAGTTTATTATTTGATATTCTCATTGTATTTTATAAATTTTTTCTCTTTCTAGAGTCGACACTTACCTTAGTCTGGAAGGCGGCATAGAGATAAGTAAAGAATCTACTGTTGTTGGTTTTCTCCAAGAAACCTCTTTCGCTGCGAATGGAGTCAATGAAAAAATTTTTTCTTTTTTAAGTATCTTTTGGCTCTGCTTCCGCTTCCATTATTTATGCACGGGCACCCGAGGACAAGGTTTTGGACTAAAATTGTTACCTAAAAAGGTTCTAAAAGGCTGGTGGAACATTATGTTACTTTATAGATGGAAGAATGCTCAACTAAGATGAGAAGCAAATTTACATGTAATCGTAATTACCCCTTAACAACAAAGCCATAACTTTAATAACTTAATTTTTCCATCTACATAGTCAAATGGGCCCCAGTATGAAAAGTATGGGCAAAAAATCACTATGTTGCCCATAGAACAAACAGAGCCCTGCAACCCAAAAAGAGTGCCCCTCTCATTTTTCCGAGCATTATCTGAAATGAAAGTGGCGTCTGATTTGGGGGCTATGGCCCGATTGGGTTTTTATGGGCTCTGATTGGTTGCTATGGCTTGATTGGGGGTATGGGCTCGATTGGTGGCTATGGGTCTGATTGGTTTTATGGGTCTGATTTGGGGGCTTGGGGCTCTGATTGGTTGCTTGGCTTGATTTGGGGGTTTTGGCTTGATTGGTCGCTTGGGGCTCTGATTGGTTGCTATGGGCAACAACGTGAGTTTTAGACCTAGACCGTTTTCATACATGTTGCCAAAAACGTCCATTCAGGCCATGTGATAAATTTGTTTGTAACATTTTTGCGGGAAATTAGGAAAAAGGGAAAAAAGGGCTGCTGCCTTTTTTTTGCAAAGCAGAACAGGTAAAAAATTTTTAATAAATTGTATCAATTACAAAGTTCAATAAAATTAAAGGTTTTGGTCTTTTAACAAATGGGAAAGATAGCCCCCGGAGAACCCTTTTTAAAAAGGAATTCCCGGACAAAAAAGGGTGGTCAAAAAACGGGTAGAACTTTTTTAAATTAGACTTTTTCACAAATTTCCCTTTTTTTTCCCTTTAATTTTTGATAAATGAGACAATAAAAAAAGATTGGTGAGGGGGGAACCCCAAAGGGCCTAAATTATGAAATTTGGGTCTACCCAATTTAATTTTCTTTTTGGTTGCACACAGAAAACCAACCCGACCCCATGGCCCAAACAAAGCTCTTTGGGCCAAACCAATAGAACCCAAAAAGAAACCCAATCAACCCCATAGCGACCAATCAGGTTCATAAAAACCAATCAAAAACCCATAGAAACCCAACCCGGGCCCAAATAGAACCCCTTTAAGCCCATGGGTGCCCAATCAGACCCATAGCCCCAACGGGAAAAATCTAGCAACCAATCACAACCCCATAAAAAACCAATCAGAGCCCTAGAAACCTTTTGACCCCCATGTGACCAATCAGAACCCCCCCAAAATCTTAAAACCAATAAAACCCCCTTGGGAACCAATCGGTAACCTTAACCCCTTTCCCTTCAAACCCTGCCCTTGAAAAATTTTGAAAATCCCCCTGAACCTTCTGAAGGTTTGGCCTTAGAGCCTATTTCCGGGGCTCTTTTGGTGGAAATCTTTGATTTCATATAGCTTTGGGAAAAAAAGAGCTCTGATTGGTTGCTATAAACTCTGTTTTTTTTCGCTATGGGCTCTGTTTGGGTTTCCTTAAAGCTCTGTTTAAGGGTCCTATGGGCACTGATGGTTGCTTGGGCTCTAAATTGGTTTTTTGGGGGCCTGTTTTGGTTCTTGAGCTTGTTTGGGTTTCTATGGGTTTGGATTGGTCACTATGAGCCTGTTTGGTTTCAAAAGAGCTCTGTTTGGGTTTGCAATAAGTCTGATTGGCCCGGCTAGGGGCTCTGATTGGGTTAAACTGGAGTTTCTGATTGGTTGCCGTTTTTGCAACAAATTTTATTTCTTATTGCTTCATTAAAATTTTTTTTTAAAACTCCCCACCTTTCAAAACCCCCTTTCTCCAATTTTGTTATATTTGGTAAGTCCCAAGGGGAATAAGGAGCAGTAAAGGGTTTTAAAGGGGTGTTGAAAAATTGACCCCTTTTTTCTCCTTTTTTCCCCCTTTTAATTTTTTTGGGGGAATAAAGAGAATTTTTGTGAAAATTTTATAATGGGTTTCCACCGCGGGGGCCCTTTGTTGGGGATATTGATAAACCCCCACACTACAGAGGAGGGTGGGGGGTGCTGCGTGCTCAAGGAATAGGGAAAACAATGGGGGGGGGGCTGTGAGGGAAAAAGGGGGCATGATTGATAATAATTTCCCCTCTCCCCCTCTCCCCAAAATACACGGTCCCTAAAGGTTTCTCCCCTTCACATGGACTGCTGTTTTCCCCCTTTAAACCCTACATCCCCCAGGGGCCCCCCACTCTCACTTTTAATGCTACTAAGGCCCTCCCCCTAACATAGAACATCTAAAGGCCCCCCCTTATCACATAGATACACCCAAGGGCCCCCCTTCTCACATAGAGGTGTTCCATGGCCCTCCTCTCAATGGGACTGTGCCCCATGGCCCTCTTCTCAATAAAACTGCGCTCGGGCCCCTTTCTCACATAGATGTGCTCATGGCCCCCTCGTTCCCCCCCCACATAGACTTGTTTCCCCCTCCTAATTGGGGCCCTCTTTTTAAACATAGAGTGCTGCTCAGGGGCCCCGCTTCTACATAAAACGGGCTGTTTATTTCCCCTCTTTTCACATAGATTTTGGGCTTTTTCCCCATTTTTCCCCACATAATTGCGACTTTTTCCCCTTCCCCTTCCTACTAGAGGGCTGACTTTTTCCCCCCACTCTAAACTATACTGCTGCCTTGGCCCTTCCCCACTTAGAGCTGTCAGGGCCCCTTTTCTAAACTAGACTGCTGTCAGGGCCCTTTTTCACTAGACTGCCGGGTTTTCCATGGCCCTCTTCCCCCTCAATAAGTGCGGGCTATGGCCCTTTTCTACATAGATTTGTGCTCATGGTCCTCTTCTCACATAGACTGCTGCTCATGGCCCCCCTTCCAAAATTTCTCTTTTTCTCACATAGACGGGCCGTTTAATTTCCCCTTCTCAAAAGATTTCTTTTTCTGGTTTTCCACTCTCTAAAAGGGGAGTGCGACTATTTTTTTTCTCCCCTAGATGCGCTTTTCCCCCCTCTAAATTAACGCTGCTCATGGCCCTTTCTACATAGACTGTGCTCAGGGCCCCTTTTCCCTCAATGGGACCCTCTCTCATGGTTCCCCTTTCCCCCTTCACATAGACTGCGGTTTATTCCCCTTTCTCACTAATTTTGCGGGTTTTTTTGGGACTTTTTTTTACCTTTTTTTAGCTTCGGGCTCCCATGGTTTTTCCCCTTAATTTTAATTAAAAATTTTGTGCCCCAGGGGGTTTTTGGGCCCTCTTCGGGACTTTTAATTTTCCTGTTTAAGGGGCCTTTTTCTTCCCCTTAAAACTTTTTTGGGGTTATTTCCCTTTTTTTAAAAAGCCCTTTTGCAGCTCTTTGGGCCCTCCTCTAAAACATAAAACTCCCTGGGTTAAAATCCCCTTTTCCGGCCAAATAAAATTTTTGTCCGGGCCCCTCCCCCCAAAATAGATTTTGGTTTGCAAAAAATGGGCCCTTGTCAATTTGGGGGGTCCCCCTTCCCCCATGGGGGACGGTTGTTTTTAAATTTTCCCCTTCTGGAAAATTTGCCGGGTTCAGGGGCCCCCTTCATACTTTAAAAAGGGGCCTGCCCAGGGCCTCCTCTTAATTTTTATTATTAACTGGGCCCCGGGGCCCCTTCTGAATTTAACCTGTGTTGGGTCCTTTCTTAAAAAAACCTTGGCTTTTAAAATTTCCTCCCTCTTTTAATGGGAACCTGCGTTATGGCCCCTCCCACTTTAGCCCTGCCCTCCGGGGGGCCCCCTTTCTAAATAGATGGCCTTGTCAGGGCCCTTTCTTCCGGGGGGATTTGCTGCCGGGTTTTCCCCCCTTTTTTTTTTCCCAAAAGGGACGCTGTTTTTCCCTTTCTTTTTTAGAACGGGGGCCGGGGCCTTTCCAGGGGGTTTCCCCTAAAAGGGACGCGGGCCCCATTTGCCCCCTTAAACATCGGGGACTGTGCTCTTTTGGGGGCCCTCCCTTTTCCTTTCTGTTTTTGGGCTCAAAAGGGGCCCTTTTTTTTTCCTTAAATAAAAAGGACCTTGTTGCCTTTTTCGGGGGGTTTCCCTTCAAAGGGACGCGGGTTTAAATTCCCCCTTCTTTTTTAAAATTAGACGGGGCCTGGCCCTTTCTTTAAACCCAAAAGGGAATTTTGCTTTTTTTAGGGGCCCCTCCCCTTTTTTTTTCTAAATTAATGGGGACCTGTGCCCTTTTTCCTTTTTTCCCATGGGGCCCTCTTCTGCATGGACCCCCAGTAAAAGGGGGGGGTTCCCCCTTTTTTTCCTTAGACTGCGCTTTTTCCCCCCCTTTACCCTAAAAGGGGGGCCGGGTTTCTCTTTCCCTTTTTTCCCCAAAAGGGACCGGGGCGCCTTTTTTCAGGGGGTTCCCTAAAAGGGGGGACCTGTGCTCATTCCCTTTCGGACCCCAAAGGGGGGTGCCGGGTTTTCCCCCCTTTCTCAAATTAGACTGCGTTTATTTCCCTTCTTTTTTAGAAAAAGGGAACGCGGGCCCCTTTTCCCCTTTTTTCCCCAAAGGGGCCGCTGCCTTGCCCTCCTCAACCCCTCAATTGCTTTCGGGTTTTAAATGCCCTTTTCCTTTTCCTCCAAACTGCCGGGGGTTTAAAAGGGGGGCCCTCCATTTTTTAAAACATAACCAGAAAACCCATGGCCCTCCCCTCTTCTTTTAGATGCTGCTCAGGGGCCCTCCTCTCACTTAGATCTCTCATGGCCCCTCCTCTCACATAGACCTGTTTTTTTTCCCTCTTCCCCAATTTTAGTGCTGCTCATGGCCTCCTTTTCACATAGACTCTGTTTTTTTTTCCCCTCTCTCACTTTAACTGTTCCCGGGTTTTAAATTTTTCCGGGTTTTTTAGCTCTTTTTTGTTTTTGCACTGTTTTTTAAATTACTTTCATGGTCTGTACCAGTTTTGGCCCTTTTTCCCAACACCCTTTAAGTGCCCAAGGGCCCCATGTACAGAGCTTTTATGTTTTTCCATTGTTTTTTTTGGGGAAACCCTGCCCATTGCGGCATAAAGTTATCTGACTTATACCTAAGCTTAGAACTGGGCATCTGCTTTGAACGTTACCTTGAACATGTATTGGAGGAGGTATCTGCCCTTCTTCTTGAGACCTTCTGCAGACGTCTGGTTGGGTCTCCTGTACTGGGCTGCGCAAATTTTCTTTTGAGATATCAAACCCTCCAGAAGGATTACATTGCTCTGTAGAAAAAGAACACAAAAGGCCAAGATGAATATTTTGTACCTGCTCCCTCCCTCCAAAAATATCTTGGCCAGCTTTGGAGCTTAGACAGATCAAAATATGTCAGAAAAGCCAAGATAAGATCATAATTAATGGCCATTTACCCAGTGGATCCAAGTGATTGCACATTTAAAGGGGTTTTCCCACAACTGACCGGAAAACCTTGATCACTGGTTCCTGGGTTCCCAACACTGGGGATCATTAGAAGAGGGGCATCTCCAAGCCCCCTGTTTTTCCTCACTGCAGTCAGGAAGTGTTTGCAGTTAGATAGAGCAGGGTTCCTGGAGTCCCCTACTCTAGTAATTACCAGTGTGTGGGACTTTCTATGGATAGATGATAAATGCCAGTTGTGTAAAAACTCCTTTAAAATGGTTTCCCTGCCATAGACTTGTATGGACTGTGGATAGGATTTACCATCGAAGTCTGATAGGTCCCACATCTGAGACCTGCACCTACCTTGGGAACGGGCCCCCGAAAGCTATGGCTCACAATTTTAGAGACGGTCTTGCTCATGTACATCCCTTCATTCTGTTCTGTGGGAGTTCCCAGTACAGGGAGCGCTGTGTTCTCCATTCTGTTCTATGTGAGTTCCCAGTACAGGGAGCGCTGTGTTCTCCATTCTGTTCTATGGGAGTTCCCAGTACAGGGGAGCGCTGTGTCTCCATTTTCTATTCCCTATGGGAGTTCCCAGTACACGGGAGCGCTGTGTTCTCCATTCTATTCCAATGGGAATTCCATACAGGGGAGCGCTGTGTCTCTCCATTCTATTCTATGGGAGTTCCCCAGTTAACACGGGAGAGCGCTGTGTTCTCCATTCTAATTCTATGGGAGTTCCCCAGTACAGGGGAGCGCGTGTTCTCTCCATTCTGTTCTCATAGTAGTTCCCAGCTCACAGGGAGCACTGTGTTCTCCATTCTCCTCTATGGGCAGTTCCCTCAGTACAGGGGAAGCGCTGTGTTTTTCTCCCATTCTATTTCTATGGGAGTTCCCAGTACAGGGGAGCGCCTGTGTTCTCTCCATTCTGTTCTATAGGGATTCCCCAGTACCGGGAAGCCGTGTGTTCTCTGTCCCATTTTCTTCCTCGTTTTTTTTTTTTTTTTCTATGGAGTTCCCAGTCAGGGGAGCGCTGTGTTTTTCCATTCTGTTCTATAGGGATTCCCCAGTACAGGCGAGACGCTGTGTTCTCTCCATTCTGTTCTAAGGGAGTTCCCCCTACAGGGAGTGCTGTGTTTTCCGGCCGCCCGCCCCGACCCAGCCCAACCCTCCCGCGCGCAACCCCACCGCCCCCCCCGCCCCACCCGCCCGCCCGCCCACCCCCACGGCACAACCGTGCCCCCTCTGGACCCACCCTCCTGCCAGCCGCGCCCAGCCCCACCCCCATGCGCCCCACCCCCCTCGCCCGACCCCCCCGCCTTTTTGTTTGGGTCCCAATCTGTTCGACCCGGAGTTTCCCATGTACCGAGGGGAGCGCTGTGCTTCTCCATTTTCTTCTATAGCGCAGTTCCCACTACACGGGCGAGCGCTGTGTTCAGCTCCCATTCTGTTCTAACGGAGTTCCCACTACAGGGGAACACTGTGTTCTTATCCATATCTGTTCATATGGGAGTTCCCACTACAGGGAGCGCTGTGTTCTCCAATTCCTGCATCATGAGAGTTCCCCAGTACAGGGAGTGCTGTGTTTCTCCAATCTTCGTATTGGAGTTCCGCAGTACACAGGGACGCGCTGTTCTCTCCCATCTCCTGCCTATGGTAGTTTCCCCGTACAGGGGAGCGCTGTGTTTTCTCTCCATTCTGTTCTATGGGAGTTCCCATCACAGGGGAGCCTGTGTTTTCTCCATCTGTTCTATGGGAGTTTCCCAGTACAGGGGAGGTGCTGCGTTACTCCCATTCTGTTCTCATGGGAGTTCCCAGTACAGGGGAGTCGCTGTGTCTCCATTTTTCTTCTATGGGACGTTCCCACTACCAGGGGAGCCGCTGTGTTCTCCATCTGTTCGTCTACTGGGAGTTCCCATACAGGGAGCGCTGTGTTTTCTCCATTCTCTGTTCCTATGGGAGTTTTTCCCGACTACAGGGAGCGCTCGGGTTCTCTCCGTCAGTTCTATGGGAAGTCTCCAGTACAGTGGAGCGCTGTGATTCTCTCCACTTCTGTTCTATGGGGAGCTTCCCATACAGGGAGCGACTGTTTCTCTCCGTTCGTTCTATGGAGCTTCCAGTACAGAAGGAGTGCTGTGTATTTCCATTCTTTTCATGGGAGTTTCCCAGGTACAGCGGGGAGTGCCTTGTTTTCCATCCTGTCTCTATGGACGTCTCCCAGTACAGGGCGCAGCGCCGAGTGTCTTCTCTCCATTCTGTTCATGGCAGTTCCCAGTACAGGGAGCGCTGTGTTCACTCCTCCATTCTGTTCTATGGAGACACCAGTACAGGGGAGTGCTGTGTTTTTCCATTCTGACTATGGGACATCCCAGTACAGGGAGTGCTGTGTTTTTTTCCTTTATATGTTTCTATATGGGAGCGTTTCTCCCCAGTACAGTGGATCGCTGTGTCTCCCAGTATCTGTGTCTAGTGGGACAGTTCCCAGTACACAGGTAGCGTTGTTTCTCCATCTCTGGTCTCTGGGAGCTCCAGTACAGGGAGTGATTGCTGTCCTCCATTCTTTTCTATGGGAGTTCCCAGTACAGGGAGCGCTGCGGTTCTCCATTCTGTTCTATGGGCAGTTCCAGTATAGCGGGAGCATGTGTTCCTCCATCTGCTCTTGGAAGTTTCCTGGTACAAGGAAGCGCTGTGTTCTCCAATCTGTTCTATGGAGAGTTCCCAGTACAGGGGAGTGAATGTGTTCACGCTCGCATTACGGTTCTCATTCGGAGTTCCCAGTACAGGGGAACGGCGCTGCGCTCTCCCATTCTGTTCTATGTGAGTTCCCAGACTAACAGTGGAGCGCCTGTGTTTCTCCCTCCATTCTGTTCTATGCGAGTTCCCAGTACAGGGAGCACTGAGCTCTCTCCGATTCCATCCTATCGTGAGTTCCCAGTACAGGGGAAGGTGATCGTGTTCGCTCCCATTCTGTTCAATGGGAGTCTTTCCAGTAACATAGGGGAGCGCTGTGTTCTCCAATCTAGTTCTCTTGCGAGTTTCCCAGTACAGGGGAGCACTGTGTTCTCTACATCTGTTCTTTGGGAGTTCCTGGTACACAGGACAGCGCTGTGTTTTCTCCATTCTTTCTATGGGAGTTCCCAGAACCGGGGAGTGCCTGTGTTTGCTCCATTCTGTTCTGTGGGAGTCCCATACATCGGGTAGCGCTGTGCTCTCCCTTCTGTTCTATGTGACTTCCCTGTACAGGGAGTTGCGTGTTCTCTCCATTCTGTTCTATGGGAGCTCTCCATACAGGGGAGCCTGTCTTCTGCCTCCATTCTGTTCTATGGGAGTTCCCCAGTACATGGCATGACTGTGTATCGACTCCATTCTGTTCTATGAATTCCCAGTACAGGAGCGCTGTGGCTCTTCCATTCTGTTCTCATGGAGTTCCCGAGTACAGGGACGCTCGTAATGCTCTGTTTCCATCGTTCTATCGGTAGTTCCCAGTACAGGGTAGTGATGTGTCTTTCCATAGAACATAATGGAGAGTCAGGTTAAAGTGCAACCGGTTCTCCATTCTGAGCCAACATTTGTGGGTGTCTGTTCCCATGATAGGTACAGGTTCCAGAGGTAGGACTTGTATTTATCAGAATTTGATGGAATATCCTATCAATATGCCACAAAGTCTTTAGTACAAAGATTCTTTAATGTGTCTGTTCCAAAGGCACTTCTTTAGTAGGGAAGAAAAGGAGTAAAACATGTGGAGTCACTCATTTAAAAGAGGGGCCTTTACTTAAAGAGGGGGTTCTCTGTCTATTTTTATGTCACTATTCTACATGGTGAGTCTACCATAATAATTACTATCAGTTACGGATACTATAATAGATGCGCATCACGGCAGTCACACTCAGCCACGAAAGCTTAATCGGTCACATTTGGCGAGCCAGGCGGGATGTGAGAGTTCAAGGCTACATTTGTGACTGTCCAATATGAGGACAGGTTTGGTTCATGGTGCTAATTAGTCTAAATGGAGAATGGATTGAGAGCTGTGGGGGTAAAACATCTATAGATAGGAACAGTTAGGATACTGGGGGTATGCACCAGTTATTGCTTTGGTTATATACAGAGGAGAAATATTCATGAAAAGTGTCCTATTTCTTCCATTTGTAACAGAACTGTTCCTTGTGCACAGACATAAGTGCATTTTGGATCTATAGCCAGCATGTTGGGTATAACAAAAAACTGCCCAAGTAATTCATAGGGATACATGGCACAAAGTAATTTTTAAAGTGTACAATACTTTGCCCTACAGAGCTCTTCAAAGTCCTACAGAACCTATTGCTGACCCCTTTCATCCTGAAGGGACTATTGATGAAGCGGTCAAGTGTTCTATCGGATTGACGAGACACAATACACACAAGGCCCTAAAACATGCTCAGGAAACCAGAGTAACCTGCTCCAACAGACCTACGTTTGTATACGATTTTGCCCCCACAATGTACGTGTTAAGGCCTGTCTTCTGTCTCTGAGGCCCCCATTGATGACTTGTGGTGACTTGTTGCCTATAAGGGTAGAAATGTAACACACACGGGGAACTGGCCGACAGAAGCAACATATTTTTTTCTGTTCACCTTTTCTGATCCTCAGAGTCTCTGGGACGCTCTGTTCTAACATAAGATGGCACCAAAATCAAGCATTACTGATTATTATGTACGAGGCCTCATGCACATATTCACCAAAGGTAGCCTAGACTTTTACTGTAGGAAACAAATATTTTGAATTGTGACTAGAGTTCTGCTTTAAGTCACACCTTGTGTAGTAGGGTATGGGCTGGTTGACGGACATTTTTCAGCTGGCTGGGTCTCCTCTACAGGATGGCGTACACCTGGAATAAAAAAAATATACAGAATTACAATACTTCCTCATATAGTGGTTAACTATGAATAGAGACATTTTTACTTAGAAGGTAAAAACAGGTCATAAAAGAAAGAAAAAAAAATTGTAAAACTTTCATCCCCAGCATCCCTAAACATATATGTATAAAGTTACACATTTACAAAACTTATTATTTTGCCACTTTTTACTATTATTCCAAAAAATGTTTAAAAAAGTAAAAAAACAAGTTTGTTTTTTTATTTTCACAGTTTTCCCTGATATTGTAAAAAAAAAAAAAAACTACTTTAAAAGTTACATAAAAATAAAGCCTTATGTATCACAGGAGGCAAAAAAATAGAATAACTGAGTGTGAGAAAGATTAATATTACTCAAACCTGCTTGTGGTAAAAAATTTTTTAAATGTGCCCAGTCAGAAACTAAGAGTATGGAAGTGACACAGACCAGGGGGCCGCGTGGTTGTCTTCGTACCTTTATTCCGCACTTGTACTGAGGAGATGTTCTTCTGGTTGAGATCGGACTCTTCGGTTGGTTTAATCACCATTTCCGCTGCAAATTAGAAAAAAGTGCATAACCAAAATTTTTTTTTTTATTTTTTTTTTTTTTTTGTTTTTTTTTTTGTTCTTTTGTTTTTTTTGTTTTTTTTTTTTATTGTAAGAGAAGTGTTATAAAGCTCTGTAGGTTATGTAACATTCGCACCTGCAAGAAACAATATTATACTTTCTTTACGTTATGTCCTAATGCAGCCTCTGAGCTGAGATCACAGCTGTATAGAGAGGGTGGGTTCTCCCTCTCCATACTGCCTAATGGGGATCTCTATGTGCCTACCCACTTACTGGAGACCCCAAATATCTACCTACCTACTGAGGGGGCCAATATACCTACCTAATGGGGATGCCCTATATGCCTAGCTACTCACTAGGAGGGCATCCTATATGTTTACCTACCTATTGGGGGCCCCTAGATGTCTACCTACCTACTGAGGAGGCCAATATACCTACCTAATGGGGTGGTCCTATATGCTTACCTATCTACTGGAGGCCCCTAGATGTCTACCTACCTACTGAGGGGGCCAATATACCTACCTAATGGGGATGCCCTATATGCCTAGCTACTCACTAGGAGGGCATCCTATATGTTTACCTACCTATTGGGGGCCCCTAGATGTCTACCTACCTACTGAGGAGGCCAATATACCTACCTAATGGGGTGGTCCTATATGCTTACCTATCTACTGGAGGCCCCTAGATGTCTACCTACCTACTGAGGGGGCCAATATACCTACCTAATGGGGTGGTCCTATATGCTTACCTATCTACTGGAGGCCCCTAGAAGTCTATCTACCTTCTGAAGGGACCTATATACCTACCTAACGAGGGAGCCCTATATGAATACCTACTCTTCTGGTGTAGAGATTGTTGCCAATGAGAAGCTTATTCTCAAAAGGACTGATCAGCCCAATCAAGTCCAGAATAGTAGTAGTAGAGAGCGCTCTAGCCAAGAATATGAAGCTCAGTGTCAACAATGTCTATATCATTCCCCCTTCTCCGGAAGATTGCAAGCCGAACCTGCTGAAAACAGACGAGCTGCTGATAGGAGAAATTGGTTCTACACTATTGGAAGCATTGTGCCTTCATTGCACAACACTAGAAGTTGAGCACACTCATGCACCTGGATACATCGGGCCTGATTTATCAAAACTGTCTAACGGCAAGACTGTCTTTGTTCCCCATAGCAACCAATCAGAGCTCCGCTTTCACATTTCTTAACACTGCTCTGGAAACAAATGAACAGCTGAACTCTGATTGGGCGTGCTATGGGCAACGAAGACAGTCCTTAGGCCCGTGATATCACACCGCGCTTATTGCCCGTCCGACCGCAAGGGGGTAAATATAGGAACAATTTGTCTGAGCCGTATTGAGCGCCTCACAAATCCGCGCTGAAATAAGGGGGGGATGGGGCGCCGCGAGATCGACCCGAGTAGGCGCGGCACACTCGGGGCGCCGCTCCCCCCCATAGAAAGAACAATAGCCGTCGTCTAGTACTGGTGATCGCATCTGCTACCGTCCGCGTCGTGGTTCTAACGCTTCTGGAATTCGCACCTGCCCACTTCATCCTCTCCTGCCTTCCTCAGCTGTGACTAGGATAGTCACTGCCACGTGCGGTATCACACATAGACGGTAGTCCCGCGAGTCATCATGAGTGAGCATCGTGGTAGAGAGACGCGATCAACTGACTCCACACAATCCGATTGGCGCCGTACTGATTCACACGTGCAACACACACATTCGCAGCCACAACAGTCACGCGTGCGGCTTTCATCTCTCGTGCCTCAAATCAGAGTGCCCACATGTTGAACACTCGATCAGAGACTCAATTTACCGATAACGAGCCACGCACATCAGCAGTTCTCTCTGAGAGCACAAAGAAGTGCCAGGTCCCCAATATACATAGCTTCATCTGAGCAGATACTCCGAAATAAACACTAGCGAGTTTCAAAGTCGATACTGTCAAACAACACTGGCTTATATCATCGACACAAAACAAATGCGAATATCCTCCACCACACTCTAGCGCGGATATGTCTCAGAGAACGTGTCGGAACTCTTTGTAGTTCATAGTCACACAGTGAACTTTGATGCGTCTCTCGCACTCTCCCTCCATACGACATAGTGAGTTCAAGAAGCCGACGCCCTGGTATCGTTTTAAAGCACACGGATACACAAACACTTGCGGCCGAGTGCAATACGCTCAGTACGCAGCGTAAGAACACATGCATAGAGTCCCCCCACTGTGTTTGTTTGTGCCTTTTTATGCATGCATGGTGGCCTCATAGTCTAGCATGCAATGGTTGTGTTGTATGACCTATATATTGTTGAATACTTGACATTCAATGAAATAAGTCCACATAAATACTTTGAAGTTCAGTGGAATGACACACACAAGCCACACAGAATGTAAGACTGTTGCCTATAGGAGCTTTCTCTCTATATCTCTCATGCCTGAGTGCGAGGAGCGACCCTTCATTCCCCCGAACATTCTTCTCTAAATTCGTATCACATTACGTGTCTATGACTGCAAGTGTATGAGTTATCAGAGAGGAGCTCTATCTTCATACACTTATATTATAGAGCGCGAGATTGCATCTTTCGATCGAAGACATAGAGATTGAGCAAGTAAACACACTAGAGATAGACAACTCTCACACGATTCAAGATTCTACATTAATGTTAATAACAATCCCTTATGCGTCACGGAAAATGGCAAAAGCAACTTAGACGTGCTAGTCTATAGTGAAGATACAACAGATATATATTACGATTCGACATCCCAACGGCGTATGTGTGTACATTATAAGAATGAGAACACCATTCTAGATTCTCTTCTCTGTGAGAGCGCTCCCATGCAAAAACTACTCAAAGTGAATTGTGTGTTGAGTGTCGAGTGTAATACCAACGGAGTAGACTACGAGGAACACTGTCGTTCGGTATCTCTCGTACCTCCATCTCCCACTACATAGTAACTTGAGAGTGTCTAGATGTTCATCTTACTATGTGAGGTGTGAGACACACATACGGAATTGACTTCTATCGCCGGGATACTACTATTGGACTTATGATCATACAGTTATCTATCTTAATCAGGCTAGATCAAGAACAGAGAGCATGATCGATCAACTTCACAACAGACTAAATGTAAAGAGTCCTGGGCTCTAGAGTGCACACGTGGTAATAAGGAGATAGTTGAGTAGAACTACTCATGTGTACCTGATTATTGTAGGGCACAACGGTCTTTTGGGAGAGAGCACGCATGTGACTCAGGACTGGGTGTCACAAAATAGTATAGTAGCGGCGACAATCTTCGTCGAGATGTGATTATCTTGGACTACTTGGGAGAGTACTATTGTATCATACTGAGTCATAACATGGGCTGTGAGCTTCGATATGGATGTATGGTTGAGTCTGCGAGAGGCAGGTCACGTACCTCTGGCTCTGGACTAGACTGTTTATCTTGTTATAATACGTGGATTCACTTATGGAGGTGTGTACAAGATGAGTGAGATTCATGTTCTCTGATTCGACTATTCTCAGCAGAGTTTAGAATCTCCTATAGCATTTAGCGAGGAGTATACGTGTAATTGTGATATCGTGTACTCTTTCATTGTACACAGATAGTCTGTGAATTAGGTAACTATATGAGTACAGAGTGGCAGATTATAGAGTTATGATTTAGATTTATTCATCTGTAGAGTTCTTATCTACACGGGAAGATATGTGAGGTTTGTGAGAGGGTCAAACCAACACATACTTGACTCACACATGCACGGCAGTTTTTAACACTTACACGATCGACACAATATCATAGAGGTGCACGTACCTTAGACTAAGAACACCTAGCTGATGTCACAAACATGGTTAATACAATATGATTCTGTGTGTGTATGTGACTTTCTTATATCGGAATAGTGGAGTGAGAAGCTATTCTCATGTTATGGTATGGTCTTGGATACTGGTAACTATCGACAAGTTCACACAACTGACTTATTTACACACAGAATATTGGACCTAGAATGGCTACTGTGTGAGGCTTATATATATGGTGCTCATGATACAGCTCTCAGGTGTGATTTTATATACAGTGTTGAGTATTAGGGGTTCTCAGGTTTTCTGAGAATGGAGATCATTAAACACAGTTCAAAGATTATGGAGATCTGTGAGTGTGTGTCAACTGTGCGAGTGTTACAGATGTAGAGTCACACTTGAGAGAGCAGGTTAGACGCGGTGTTATACGGTTTAGAGTGTCATAGACTGGGGCGAATAGATACGGTCTACTCGCACCACGTGACAGGAACAAACTCTTTTATACATATACACGTACTGTTGGAGTTATTGATTAATGGTGGGGGTTCATCTGTAGAAGAGGTGATGAGCGTAGTTGACTGTATAAGTAGTACTCGGGTGGTGTGATGATTAGGTCTTGGATGAGAGACAAGTGGGTAGTTGCAAGATGATCAGGTTCGAGGTGTATGTGGCATCTACAGGACACACTTCTGGGAGAGGGGGTGTGTGATATACGGGGGAGATAGTATAACAGAGTGTGGATATATACACGCGGGGTTTATTGGTGACAGAGGTGATGTCTGTGACGCGTTGACTATGTGCACGTGGTGTAGTGTGTGTGGGTGAACGATGCAGTGGGGCGAAGTGACGTCTTCTTGCTTCTGGAGTGGTTGGCAGGGGTATGTAGGGTGGAGGTGGTAGATTATGTGAGGTCTGATCTTAGGCTCTCATAGTATATGCTGTTGTTGGTGTGCCTCACGTGTGTGTGAGGTACAGCGTGCTGACGTGGGTCAATTCTTGTCTGGGGCGGATTCGGTGGGATGGTTGTGCTTTCATGTGGGTGGGTTCTAGCTCTGGACATTCGACACGTAGTTGCGTACACACAGGGTCAATGAGGCTGGGTCATCTGAATATGAGAGATGGCTCACACAGGTCTCTCTTGTATTGCCAGTGCATTGACAGATGGGTTGAATGGGTTGGTGGGGATGTAAGGATCAGTAGTGCACATAGACTCGGCAATATATTACAGATTAGAACTCTGCAGTAGCAGAGTATTTGAGTGGTCTAATGTTAGATACCTGCTTGATTACAGGGAGTTGGAGTCATAGCTAGGGGGTCGAGGACTTTGAGTATGGTGGTCGCATTGAGACATGTGGACGTCATGAGACAGGGTGTGTCTATCGATGAGATACGATACAGTCGAGAGACTCACATTGGTACGACGCGAGGTGACGTATATTCGTTATGGTTGGTGAACAATCGGGATGACACACTCACATCATGGTGACGTGATTGTCACACTTCATGATACTCATTCAACAAAATCATGACATATGAGTGCCTCTGGACCAGTATCAAAACGACTTTAGTTATATGGTGAAGATGACTCTGCAGAGTAGTAGATCTTGGGTGGTCTATGTGCATGAAAGTGTGTCTCTGATAGCATGAGTCGGAAGTGTGAGTTTTAGCGAGGAAGTTGCGCTCTAACTGTTGCAAATTGAATGGGGAGTGGGGACTGGTGCTATGTTCGTAGCTGTAACACAATGAGGGAGATTACATGATGTTGAGCGTGTGACATGACGGTGGATGATAGACGTCAGTGTTGGGAGTGGGGAATGAGGAGGGGGGCGACGAGACTGGCAGAGGTATATGGGGACAGCATGGATAGTGTGTAGCGTTACAAGTGTGGTGTGTGGTGTCATGATGCGTGAGCAGAACACATCATATCAGAAGATGACTTGAGAGACACAGGGGTACATTCAGTGAGTCTAGAGTGTTGAGTCTTGTTCAGAGCGCATGTGCTCACTAGGATATTCTATTATTAGGACACAATCATACAGCAATCTTAGGGAAGGAGTTTTAGGTCTGTGTATGAAGAATGTCTCATCTATTAGACACGTGATATTGTGTGAGTTTGGGACATCAAACACTTGCATATGCAGTGAGACCAATTTGTGGTGTGTCTATAGGATCATGTGAGTAGCATTGGGTGGGACAAAACGCTGTGTGATTTTGACATCTTATATGATGTGAACAGATCTGTGTGACAATGTTTCACTCGATGATGGTCTACGGAGTGGAATGATAGCTGACAGTCAGTGGAAGTTGATATATAGTGAGATTTTCAGGGAAATAGAGGTCTGTGAAGTGGGGAAGAGTCTCATTAACAGACTCGGGCGAGCACACTTCATGGGGGACGGAGATTAACAAGTCTACTGGTAGAGTGGGCTCACGCACAGACTACATGTACAGCCGGATGCGTCACATTGGAGCAAGGTATGTAGATGTAGAGGGTGTAATGTGGAGGGAGTGACGGGTGATGGTCTCGATCAACAATAGGGGTTTCCTTCGGGTTGTTCATGTGACAGTTGTATTAGGAGGGATGTTTGCAGAGTATATAGATTGACTACAGGACACAATAATCTAGCATCAGTTCAACAGAATCACTAGTACAATTAGTGATATGTTTATAACATGATAGAGAGGGCAGATTAGGATAGTATTAGGATTTGGTGGAGATGGTAGTACTAGACGGTGGGAATACTTGACACGACCATGAAGACTCTAGCGATCTGTCTACAGAGACAGTGATAACATGCATACTGCAACGTTGAAGGATCATAGTATGGAGGCAGGGGGGTTGAGTAGATGTGATAAGATTATGGAAGTTGGGGAAGGACAGGGTCAGGATGGGTGGTGACAAGATAGGAAGTGGTGATATAGACAGAACAGGTTATGAGGGTGTGACTTTATACAATGTGTGTGTGGCGAGTTAGCAGGACGTAGGTAGTGAGTTTGTGTACAGGGCACAAGGGGGGGTGAGACAGTCATGGGGGGTGACACAGAACACTGGCGAAGAGACGGTAATGTGGTTAGGACGATCATTATCACACAGACATGTTGTCTCTTTCTAGACAGAAGTGACTCAGTGAGTAAGCGAACAGATTTATGGTGACTCAATTATTTCGTGTCAGATGCATACCAATAGAATTACATTGAAAGGGGTGCAGACAGAAACAGACGAGGTACGGTGGTGGGGGAGATATAGGACTCATCGCACATGCACAACAGAGAGATAGTGAGGCGAGGGCACTGGTGATCTCGTATGACTACTCTCTGGTTATGTTCTTCTCCATCAAGTAGACATATAACTGAAGTAGATGGAAGGCAGTGAGGGTAAGGATTATGAAGATTAGGGTTAGGGGGAGAATGTAGGGGGGGTAGTGGGCGGGGGGTAGGGGAGATAGGAGGGTAGTCTTATGTGTGGGGGAGGGGGTCAGGGGGACACTGAGGTGACTTAGGGGATGTATACACACAGTGGTACTTTGTATGAGTTTGACATTAGAAACAACATTCTAATAGATTATTATACTACATGTACAGGGTGGAGCGAGTGTATATACACTGAAAGATATCAGGTGGAGATTAGGACGACAGAGAACAGATTTGGGGGATAAGGGTGACACGAGAATAGAGAGTACTATAGCAGGGGTTGATGAGTGGGGGGTATGTGTCAACGTGTGGATTATTGTTCTGGGTCTCTGGTCTGGAATAGATGCGGTAGTGAGAGATATATTGTCACGGCGTAACTGCGAAGAATGAACTGATCTATCTTCTATGACGTAACAGTGGGTGTGTTGCGACAGGAACACACTGTCTAGGAGTGGGCAACTAGAGAGATGGTAGGGCAGTGGGGGACAGAGTAGGGGGGGGTTGTCATGTCTTGTCAGCATACGTACCAGCTCAAACTGAGTGTCTAAAAGGAGTAGTTAGTCTGAGGGGTGAGACACAGAACATTCAGTGATATCACACACAACACAAGGGGAGAATGTTTGGGGGGGGGGGGGGGTATGGGTGAGGAATTGGGGGGGGGTAGGTTAGGGAGGGGAGGTTTTGGTGTTGTTTATAAAAAGTAATAGGAGTATTAGTGAGGGTAAGGATGTGAAGGATTAGGTAAGTGGGGAGAAAGTTAGGGGGTAGTGTAGATTGGATGAGGGGGGGGGTTTAGGCGGGGGTGATTTTGTTGTTGTGTTAAAAGTAGTAATAGGAGTATAGTGATGGGTAAGATATGAGATTATGGTTAGGGGGGAGAATGTTGGGGGGAATGGACTGGAATGGTGGAGGCTGAACTGGGGTAGATTTATGGAGTTGAGAACAAAGACCTATGATTATATAGAGTGTCTTTAAAAATACACAAGTGGTATAGCCTGGAAGGAGAAGGGTGGCTGGTGGGGGCAACGTGGTTGTTGAGCAGCGACACCTAACACAGTGTCAGACATACAACAGGGCCCCCGTGACTTTTGCTGCCGAGGACCCCTCTCCTTCCTGCAGCCCAGAAGCTAAAAAACTGTGTCTGGAAACATCTGGACTTCCTCCCCGACCGCCCATCCTGCAATCCTTCCCCGGCAGCAGCAACACAGATTCAGCCTGCAGACTCTGCACTCCTGTCAGCCCTAGGAGAAAACCCACCAACAGCAGCCACCGTGTCTTGAGCTACCAAAGCCTCAGCACCCTGAGAAGTAGAGGAGGAACGCAGGACATAACCCCCGGCACCAGCACTGCAACCGGGCTGCCGTCTAGCCACAGGAAGTCTGGGATTAAAGGGGAGTTCCGGGAGTTACGGAAGCTCGTTGGTCTGTCGGGGCATGATAAAGAACAGAAGATACAACTCATAGTTACCTCCTGGACATCCAGTCCTAGCGGCCGGTCCCCTCATCCCCGCTGGATCAGTGGCATACCTCCCAGGCCAATTCTCTGACCACACCCAAACAATTGATGTCACACCAGGACACACCTCTAGCCATGCCCCATCTGACAGAATCATGCCCGACCCCTCCAGCAGGCCAGCGCTAACACAACAGTGGTGTTACTGGGGTCTATAAAAATGCATTTATATAAAGTAATATATTATATGTACAGTGGGTACGGAAAGTATTCATACCCCTTTAAATTTTTCACTCTGTTTCATTGCAGCCATTTGGTAAGATCCAAAAAGTTAATTTTTTGCTCATTAATGTACACTCTGCCCCCCCCCCCCATTTTAATGAAAAAAAAAACCCAGAGATTGTAGATAGTAATTTATTAAACAAGAAAACTGAAATATCAACATGTCATTATTCAGACCTTTGCAGTGAAACTCATATTTAACTCATACGCTGTCCATTTCCTCTGAATCCTCCTTGAAATGAGTTCTGCTCTTTCATTGGATCCAGCCTGTGTTTAATTAAACTGATTGGGACTTGATTAGGAAAAGGCAAACACTGGTCTATATAAGACCTCACAGTGCATGCTCCAAGAGCACAATGAGAATCCATGAGCGTCTAAGGAACTGCCCAAGGAGCTTCAGAGACAGAATGGGCAGATCAGGCACAGATCTGGCCAAGGTTACAAAGAGAACTTCTGCAGCACACAAGTTCCCTAAGCAGCACAGTTGCCTCCATATTTCTAAAAATGGTAAGACAACATTTGGGACGACCAAACACAACCTCCTTCCGTCGGGCCTGAACAACCAGCCAAACTA
Source organism: Phyllomedusa bahiana (assembly GCA_025379985.1). Classification (NCBI taxonomy): domain Eukaryota; kingdom Metazoa; phylum Chordata; class Amphibia; order Anura; family Hylidae; genus Phyllomedusa; species Phyllomedusa bahiana. The sequence goes on along the minus strand of JAODAL010026663.1, from coordinate 19,443 downwards.
AGCAATCGTGAGAAGGGCATTGGTGAGTAGACAGGTACTAGAAAAAGCCACGAGATCATGGCCGAGCTCCAGAGAATGCATAGGAGGGAGATGGGAGAAAAGGTCCACAAAGTACAGCTATCCTGCAGCCTCCAGCAGTTGGGCGCCTTTATGGCAGAGTGCGGCAGACGAAGCCTCTCCTCAGTGCAAGACATATGAAAGCCGACAGACGGAAGCCTCTCCTCAGTCGCAAGACATAGGAAATCTGCGCCATGACGGAAGCCTCTCCTCGAGTGCAAGACATAGGAAAGCGCGTCGCAGCAAACGGAAGCCTCTCCCAGTGCAAGACAAGGAAAGCCGCAGACGGAACCTCTCCTCAGTGCAAACAATGGAAAGCCGCAGACGGAAGCCTCTCGCCTCAGTGCAAGACATAGGAAAGCCGCAGACAGAAGCCATCTCCTCAAGGCAAGACATAGGAAAGCCGCAGACGGAAGCTCTCCTCAGTGCAATGACATAGGAAAGCGCAGACGGAAGCCTCTCCTCAGTTACAGAGATATAGGAAAGCCGTAGGACGGAAGCTCTCGCGTCAGATGCCAAGACAACATGTAAGCCGCAGACGGACGCTCTCAGTGCTGAAGACATAGGTGCGAAGCTGGCAGACGGAAGCCTCTCCTCAGTGCTATGACATAGAAAAGCCCGCAGACGGAAGCCACTCCTCAGTGCAGGACACATGCACAGCCACAGACGGAAGCCTCTCCTCAGTGCAAGACACATGAAAGCCGCAGACGGAACCTCTCCCTCCAGTACAAGACATAGAAAGCCGCAGACTGGAATCCTCTCCTCAGTGGCAGACACATGAAAGGCGCGAGCAGACAAGTGTAGCCTCAATTCCTCAGTTGGCAATACATAGGGAAAGGCTGCAGACTCGGAAGCGCGAGCTCTCTCAGTGCAGGACACTGAAAGCCACAGATCGGAAGCCCTCCTCATGCAGGGGAGACCCATGAAAGCCACAGACGGAAGCCTCTTCCTCCAGGACAAGTCCATAGAAAGCCGCAGACGTGAAGCCTCTCCTCAGTACAAGACATAGGAAAGCCGCAGACGGAAGCTCTCCTCAGTGCAGGAAATAGGAAAGCCGCAAACGGAAGCCTCTCCTCAGTGCAAGACACATGAAAAAAGCCGCAGACGAAGCCTCTCCCTCATGCAAGACATAGGAAAAGCGCAGACTAAGCCTCTCCTCAGTGCAAGACATGGAGAGCCGCAGACGGGAAGCCTCTCCTCAGTGCAAGATATAGGAAAGCCACAGAACGGAAGCCTCTCCTCATGCAAGACAAAGGAAAGCAGCAGACGGAAGCCTCTCCTCATTGCAAGAAAATGAAGCCGCAGACGGGAAGCCTCTCCTCAGTGCAAGACATATGAAAGCCGCAGACGAAGTCTTCTCCTCAGTGCAAGACATAGGAAAGGCCGCTAACAAGCCTCTTCCTCAGTGCTAGACATAGGAAAGCCGCAGACGGGAAGCCTCTCCTCAGTGCAGACAATAGGAAAGGCCGCAGACAGCACCCGCTCCCAGTGCAGGAACAACATGACAGCTGCAGACGGAAGCCTCTCCTCAGTTGCAAGACATAGAAAGCCGCAAACGGAAGCTCTCCTCAGTGCGAAGACACATGAAAGCCCGCAGACGACTAGGCTCTCCTCCAGTGCAAGACATAGGAAACCAACCCAGCCGGAAGCCTCTCCTCAGTGCAAGAACATAGGAAACCGCAGACGAAGCCTCTCCCAGTGCAAGACATAGAAAAGGCTGCAGACGGAAGCCTCTCATAGTGCAAGACATAGAAAAGCTTGCAGACGGAAGCCTCTCATCATTGTGCAAGACATAGGAAAGCTGCATGACGGAAGCCGCTTCCTCAGCGCAAGACACATGAAAGCCGCAGACTGAAGCCGCTCCTCATTGCAAGACATAGGAAAGCCGCGACAGTCGCAAAAAAACACATGAAGGATCCCAGACAAAGAGAAAATAAATCTCTGTCTGTTGAGACGAAAGACACTGAACTTTATGGTGCTTAATTGTAAGCGTGGAGGAAAACCAGCCCTGCTCATCCACCTCCCAATACCATCCAACAGTGAACATGGTGGTGGCAGCATCATGCTATGGGGACCAGGGACAGGACAACTGGTTGCAATTGATAGGAAAGATGAATGCGGCAAGTACAAGATATCCTGGATGAAAACCTCTTCCAACGCTCTGGACCTCAGACATGCCGAAGGTTCATCTTCCAACAAGACAATGACCCCAAGCACACAGCTAAAATAACAAAGCAGCGGCTTCAGGGCAACTCTGTGTCCAATCCTGACTGGTGGTAAAGGTGGCGCCTGAGCCAGACGTGTGGTATTGGCTCTACACTGCCCTGTATGTATGACCTGCAGCAGAACAGCCAACCAGGTAAACGGTGGTGCCTGAGCCAGACTTGTGGTATTGGCTACTACACTGCCCTGTATGTATGACCTGCAGAAGAACTGCAGACAGGGTAAAGGTGGTGCCTGAGCCAGACTGGGTAATTAGCTCTACAGCTGCCCTGTATGTATGACCTGCAGAAGACATACCAGGGTAAAGGAGGTGCCTGAGCATTCTTGTGATATTGGGCTCTACACTGCCCTGTATGATGACCTGCAGAAGAACAGACCAGGTAAATGGTGTGCCTGAGCAGACTTGTGGTATTGGCTCTACACTGCCTGTATTGTATGACCGCATAAGAACAGACCAGGTAAAGGTGATGCCTGGAGCCAGACTTTGTGGTATTGGCTCTACACTGCCCTGTATGTATGACCTGCAGAAGAACAGCCAGACCAGGGCAAAGGTGGTGCTCTGCAGCCAGACTTGTGGTATTGGCTCTACACTGTCCTGTGTGTATGCCCTGCAGAAAAACAGACCAGGGTAAAGGTTGGTGCCTGAGCCAGACTTGTGGTATTGGCCTCTACACTGCCCTGTATGTATGACCTGCAGAAGAACAGCCAGACCTGGTAAATTGGTGCCTGACCCAACTTGTGGGATTGGCTCTACACGCCTGATGTATGACCTGCAGAAGAACAGCAGACCGATGGCAAAAGGGGTGCTGAGGCCAGAACTTGTTGGTATTGGCTTTACACTGCCTGTATGTATGACCTGCAGAAGAATGAGACCAGACCAGGGTAAAGGGGTGCCCTGATTCCCAACCTTGTGGTATTGGCTCTACACTGCGCCTGGTAAGTATACCTGCAGAAGAACAGACATAGGTAAAGGTTGTGCCTGAGCCAGGCCTTGTGGTGATTGCTCTAACACACTGTCCCTGTATTATGACCTGCAGAAGAACAGCCAGACCAGGTAAAGGTGGTGCCTGAGCCAGACCTGTGGTATTGGCCTCTACACTGTCCTGTATGTATGACCTGCAGAAGAACAGCCAGACCAGGGTAATGTGGTGCCTGAGCCAGACTTGTGGTATTGGCTCTACACTGCCCTGTATAGTAATGACCTGCAGAAAATCAGACCAGACCAGGTACAGGTGGTCCTGAGCAGACCTTGTGTATGTCTACACTGCCCAAGTTATGTAGACCTGCAGAAGAACAACTCAGGGTAAAAGGTGTGTGCCCTGAGACCAGACTTGTGGTATTGGCCTCTACACTGCGCCTGTATGTATGACCTGCAAAAAACAGACAGGGACAGGTGGGTGTCCTGAGGCAGCTTGTGGTATTGTCGCACACTGCCCTGGTATGAATGACCTGCAGAAGACAGACCAGGTTAAAGGTGTGTGCCTGAGCCAGACTTGTGCTATTGGCTCTACACTGCCCTGTGTATGTATGACCTGCAGAAGAACAGACCAGGGTAAAGGTGGTGCCTGAGCCAGACTTGTGCTATTGGCTCTACACTGCCCTGTATGTATGACCTGCAGAAGAACAGCTTCAGATATTCTGGTGCATTCTACATAACCTTAAAGCGATTTAGAACTGGCCGGTCAGCGCCAATGTTCATACATGTCACCCTTAGTATTTAGTTTTTAAAATAACAGCTGTGAACCATGACTAAGTCTCCTCACCCACTGCAGGTTTTTTTGAGTTTTCTCATTGACTTCAAAATTCATATAGATATCACTGGAGACATCGGAAGCTCATGGCTGGGACGAGGCAAACTCTCTCCTTAGTATATTGTTTCATCATAATTGGGAGTAGAACTATTTATATAATGGTCCCCCCGGAAAACTAAAAAAAAAAAATGCTCACCAGACCTCGGCACATTCTGTTGTATCAGCAGCTTGATCACAATGTCCAAATGGTTGTCGAAAGACAATGAAAGGCAATGCATTTGTATCCATCAATCAATTACACATCCTCCCCTAACTCTTTGCCGCCTTAGGCGATTGTTAATTCTGCAAGTACTTTTTCCCGGAGCTGCTCCTATTTTCGAGAATTTGGTCCAGACGTAAGCTGAGCAGGCAGCCCCCTGTGGCACCAGTCAATCAGGTAGTGGAATTTATTTATCAGAAGAACATTGTAGTGTATATATTTGTATTACACAAGCATTTCCCAATTTGTGGCTCCTAAGGAATTAGAGAACCACAACTCCCAGCATGCCCAGACTCATTCAATACAGAGAGAATGCCGACCCCCAGTACATTTGTATCAATCAATCAATTACTCATCCCCCCTAACTCTTTGCCGCCCTAGGCGATTGTCGACTCTGCCACCCCTTTGTCTTAACCCTGCTCTTGTTTTAAGGGATTGGGTCCAAATTTAGGTAAGGTAGGCAGACTCCTGGGGCACCAGTCAACCAGAGGGTGCAATTTATTGTTTCAGAAGAACTTTGTAGTGTATCTATTTGTATTACACCTGTCTTTCCCAATCTGTGACCCCCAAGCTATTACACAACCACAACTCCCAGCATGCCCAGACTAAGTCACTGCAGGAAGAATGGTGACTACCTTCCCCATCAATCACTAAAAAAATTGTTGAGAACCAGTGTTGTGCTTCAGATTTGGGTCAAGGTCAGATTTGACCTGAACCCAAGAGCTTTGATCTGGGTCGGCCATATTTGCAAAAAAATAAATTTTTCCTGTTTTGTAAGGCTCGGTCTACACAGCACTCGGTTTTGGTCGGTTTTTCTGCAGATTCAGTATTTTTAAAGCACTGAAAATCCGACCGTACCCTGCCCTGTGTAGCCCTCAATAGAAAATCCGTGCTGTAGTCTACGCAGTACGTATTTTTTACTAAGACGTTCCCTAGACCAAAAACCAGATCGGCATCTGATTCCCATGCAGGGCATGTACTGGGCCTCCGGAATCCAAAATCCGACCACGTTTCTTTGCGCAAAAACCATGCAAAAAAGCGGCTGCACAGTCCAGTAATGTGAAAATGACGTCGGATTTTGGATGACCTTTTCACTTTACTGTGTAGAACTGGCCTAAGGGTTAATTTACCTCCCTGCATCTTCCAATGTTACTTTGGATGTTGTGATGTCGGAGTAAGTGCATCGCAGGAGAGGTGCAGTGAGTTAACCCTTACAAAATCTCTAATCCTATCTTTGTCTTGGGTTTACAATTAGGTTTAAAGGGGTTTTGCCACGATCTCATTTCAGTACCTCATGCATCATCCTTCACTCTGTGTGCTCAAAGGGGCGTGTGTGAATTTATTATGAATTGCAGATCATGTGACCCAGCAGGATGACATCACACCAGGCACTATCCTCTCTGTAGTCAAAGAAAGGTCTGGTTTATGTGATGAGCGGTAAGTAGCCTAACAATGTAGCTCAAGGTAAAGTTTTTTTTCTCCAGGCACAATGGTCCTTGGTTCAGCATTTCCCTGTAGGAACCAAACCTCGGATTTTAATTTCTCTTTACAGTACACAAATACCTGACTGAGGTTTCTTTAATTTATTGTGCACTGTTTGACTAATTACTTGGAGTACAGAGGATGTAGGAAGAATGACAGCACCTGGGGTTTGAACACTCAGTAGCCTGCCCCGAGAGAAGTTGATGTCTGACATGTGCGACCAGGGCTGAGAAGCTCTCAGCCCTGGTCGTATCGCCTGGAGACGAGCTGTAAACAATGGATCACTAAAGGAGCAGCTAAAACAAAAACGGTGCAGAATTTTTAATAATGATGAATGGTGAAAATGTTTATTATCTAATTTATAAACTTCCCACGTCAATTTTCCGTCGTGGCAAAACCCCTTTAAGAAAAAATTCAGGTTGGGAACGTCCCGAACTGGTGTCAAACAGAACAGGGAACACCCTCAAGCGACATTATTGAGAATTCTTTCCGAGATTGACGCATTTTTTGCAAAGTAATATTTCAGAACACAAAATGTATAATATTGTTTATTACATTTTTCAAATTTCTAAAAAATATATAAAAGCTTGTCAAATTTACAAACAGAGAAATATTTAATATATTAACAGAATTTAAAATTTTTCAGGAATTGGAACACGAGAGGTAACGGAGGCCATAGTCCTTCAAATGTGGGAGAGGCGATGGCAACGCTTCAGTCCCGCTCAGCAGTGAGGTCCGTGTTCCAGTGCAAACAATGACAAAAAGTTGGATGTGCAACGAAATGTTCCAACTAGAGTTCCTTCGGCGACCGTCAGAAATGTAGGTGCCATAAAGTGATTCAGTGCAGCTGCTGAGGGTCCATTCATTGGGCAGACCCCGGCTTTGGTTGGCCCATTTCTTTGGTATGTATCCACCTTTTTGTGAGAACTAACAAGAGTGAAGAACCTCCCATGATAAGGTCACAAATCGGGAAAGTATAGAAGAGTAACGGTTTGGTGCTATGATCCCCGCTTCCATGGCGGAAAGCATTTGGACATTTTCTATGGGGACTTTTATGGAACCTGTATAAGATTGGTCACTTTTGGTTCTTATGTCTTATATAATCCTCAGAACTACAATTTAGCTTTAGTTTCTGATATCAACACCAAGGGAATGTTTTTATATACAGATGTACCATAGTGGATGCACCACTGCTAGGAGCGCCCATCACTGGGGCGTTTTTCAAGATTAAAGGGGTTTTAGCGTTGACATGTTCGTGCTCTTGAGCTGTTTCTGTGAGATTCAATTTCAAATCCAGATGTGTCTCCCTCCTCCCAGGAGGTGTGTCTCTCCTCACTTAAGAACTGTGACATCATCATTCTGTGTGTGCAATAGAAGGGGGAGGATGTCTGGAGAGGACAGCTCTACAGCCTCCTGCAGTGTTCTCTTGTGTCTGCAGAGCCTTCATTTCCAGGTCCAGGCTCCACAAGCTCCTGCTGTGCTATAACCAGTTATACACACAGCCTGAACTGATGAAACACATGTGAGGGATGCACACTGCCCTGCCCCCCTTCTCTCCCTCTGTTATAAGGCAGGAGACTTTGTGACTGTGTTATATGGAGGGAGCACAGGATATAAGACTGTGTTATATGGAGGGAGCACAGGATATAAGGCTGTGTAATATGGGGGGAGCACAGGATATAAGAGTGTTATATGGGGGGAGCACAGGATACAAGACTGTATTATAAGGGGGAGCACAGGATATAAGACTGTGTTATATGATGGGATCTATGCGTTAAACCATCAAGTAATTGCCAGGATGTCACCTTAGAGCTGAGATGAGTAAAGCCAGCACCCTCTCAGATACAAACACAGCCGGACTGATGAAACACATTGTGTGAGGATTCACACTGCCCTCCCCCCCCTGTATCAGGCAGGAAACTGTGGTGAACTGTGTTATATTGGTGGGAGCACAGGATATAAGACCTGTGTTATGTGTAGGAGCACAGGATATAAAACTGTGTTATGTGGAGGAGGCACAGATAAAAGAATGTTATTGATATGATTGAGCACAGGATATAAGACCGTGTTTTATAAGGAGGGAGTCACAGGATATATAAGACTGTTTTATATGTGGGACCACAGATATAAGACTGTGTTATATGAGGGGATCTATGTGTAAAACAGTCAGTACTTGCCCAGATCATCCACCTTAGATCTGGGAAATGAAGTATAGAGCCAGCAGCCCTCTCAGATAGTTGGTTTCACTTTCGGTTTTAACAGCTCAGAGAGGAGTAAAAACAGAGTGTGCAGGCAGCCAATCACAGCACAGGGGGCGTGTCCAGGGACAGTTCCTGTCCAGGGGCGTGTCCCAACAGGCTGAATGAAATGTCAGTCAGCCAATCACAGTGCAGGGGGCGTGTCTAGGACAGTATCCTGTCCCAGGATAGCGTGTCCCAAGAGGCTGAATGAAATTTCAGTCAGCCATCACAGTGCAGGGGTGTGCCGGGGGCAATTTCCCGATTGGGGCATGTCCTAACAGGCTTAATGAAAGTCATCAGCCAAACAACAGAAAAGAATGCGTGTCCCGACCTAGCAGCTGCAAAAAATAGCTATTGATCACAAAAAGCTCACATCGGCTAACTAAAGTGACTTGGTAAAAGCAAACCAATTACAAAAGTGCTTATTTTTACTGTCTCCATAATTTGAGATATGATCTTTGTAGCGAGAAAACCCCTTTAAGGATCTTTGGGCCCTGAGCTACCTCCTCCTCTGTAACAGACATATCTTATAGCAGCAGTCATAATACAGCAGGTTATGCAAATCTAAAATTATTCTACAAACTTATAAATTTATACATCTATGTTTAACTAATAGACATGTAATGCTGTTAATACATTAAATATAGTAAGTGACCACAAGGAGAAGAGCAATGTATATTCCATAGGTCACTATAGATAATTTACACAGTGGATTCACATTATTATGACCACCAGCGAATATTCAGTCACCAGAGTCTGGAGTCTTGACAGCAGCTAGATCATCAGGAAGTGACCCCGTATGGTCCTGGTAGGTTTTCACAGGTATCTGGAGCCGACTGCCTCCCAAAGCTGCTGGAGGGTCCATAGAGAGACCAGCACCATCCAGGGGCCCCACAGCTGCTGGAGGAGCCATAGAGCCAACACCACCATCCAGGGGCCCCAAAGCTGCTGGAGGGCCATAGAGCAACTACCACCATCCAGGGGCCCACAGCTGCTGGGAGGGGCCATAGAGCCAACACCACCATGCCAGGGGCCCCACCCAAGCTGCTGGAGGGTTCCATAGAGGCCAACACACCATCCCCAGGGCTCCCACAGCTGCTGGAGGAGCCATAGAGCCAACACCACCATCCAGGGAAGACACAGCTGCTGGAGGGTCCATAGAGAAAACACCACCATTGGTGGTGCCAATAACACCAGGGGCCCCATGCATGCTCTATTGGGGCCAGGGTAATACTTGGAAGTCTTGGTCTTGCTCTTCCAACCAATGTCGGATGTTTCTAGCCGTGTGACATGTCACATTGTCTTGCTGGAAGATCCCATCCACCCCAAGGTAGACAATCAGCATGTATGGGTGTACGGATCTGCAAGGAGGTATGCATACCCAATTTGGGTAAGAGTGCCTTCCACAACGATGAGTGGCCCAGAGAATGCCCTGAAAACATCCCCCAGACCATAACACTTCCCCCACCGGCTTGTGTTCTTCCAGCAATGCCGCGTGTGTATGCAGTTTCATGTCTCTTATTCACAATGGCGCCATTTATCCGCTCATGATACTTTCACCCCAGCAGCCGCCTACAGGTCACAAACTGCGCAGCGTCAGAAATACCAACACCCTGCACCACAAATCTAACCACCACTTTTACCCATGCCAGAAGCGAGGGATATGTGTTCAGACAGCCTATCACACTACTTGTATACCCACCAAGCCAGCACACCACACAGGACTTCCTTCATGAGCTACGCGCTGCCCATGCCGAAAGTAGGAAATGGTCATAATAATCTGACTCGGCTGTGTAAATTCCATTGAGCTCCATGGAATAGGAAATGTAAATACTGACTGAACCAGGCAGAATCAGAGCTAGGCTTGTACATACTCAGGGCAATAAGTCAGCGTTCTGCCCCAGTCCTGTATCTTAATACTCTGGACAAGGCAGCGAGGCTTAATGACACTCCCGGGTATTCAGCTCCATGTCTCAGCAGCCGCCCCCCAGCTGCACCCCTGTGCAGGAAATGTATATTTGAAAACTGAAAATGTTTTAACCATTGGGGTCCATGGAGCAAAAATTATCCTGAAGGGAACGAAAGATGAGAATTCAAGTATGACATAAGGTAAATGGAGCAGACCCCATATGTGTGTCACCAGCTGCCAAGGAATATACATCGCCTACATGTTCTGTCCTTCCATTTTGTAATGCCCTCTGGTTTCACTCTCCCCTACACAGTGGAATGTCCCAATTTTTTGAGGGCACATAGGTGCAGTAAGGCAGTGCCCTGAGAAGAGGGGCGAGTTACACGGCTTATAAGAAATCCCAGCACCCCCAGCTCGGGAGTTCCTTGCTGATTCAGATTGGATCATATTCATGTTCCAGTTCTTCCACAGAGTAGTAAAGGGCTTCCATGTTGTTCCCAGGCTCTGTAAAGTAAGAATTATTCAGATTATCCAAACCAACTTCACATGCACCAAGTACCCTAAGAACACTAGGGTGAAGCCCCAACTGATCAGAGGAACAACCTAGAGGTGTAGAAAATCAGGCTACAAAGAACTCCTCGCTCTGGAGAACCCAGCACTCATTCATTACAATCCCTCACTGACTTCCCTGGTTACCATGTAATACTTAATTTCTCCTGCGGAGGCACTGTGGGTAAATACAACGCTTGTTACTGGGGTTTTCTTTCTTTTGTATCTGTTCGTTACTATTCAGGAGAGCCGCTCACATTGCTTCCTGTTTGTTTAGACTCTTTTTCAATCCAACTGGTAACAAAACATTTTCTCTAACCCTATCCCTAACCCTAAGTCTCACCCCTGGCTTCTCACACAGAGGAGTGGCTTGTGCTCCATTGTAAGTGAATGGAAAGCAGGTTTTTTCCTGTGGTGTCGCGGGATGAGAACCCGTGGAAGCTCCGCAGGAGCTCCAGGCCAGACGAGTGACCTGTTCGAGGTATCACGGTTTCTTTTATCTTTTGACGCACCATGACCCCTCAAGTGAGAATCTATTTTATTTGCTGCATAACCATTTTAGCCTATAAAACCCTATGAAAATCCTTAATCCAAATTCAGGGTTAGGGTTGCAGTTTTCTCAGGCTCTACCTGGAGCAGGTGTTGGGGAGGTCGGCATGTGACGTCCTCCATGAGGTCTTGTCCGTGCGTCCGGCCGGGTCTCCTGTATCGGGCGGCGCACGTTGTCTTCTGAGATAGTAAACCCCACAGGAGGGTTACAGGGCTCTGGAGAAGAGAAGGAAAACTGGATGATAAAGCTCAGATAACAACATGATACATTGATACTTATCCCATGGATCTATTTCATTGTATAGATACTCGGACTCAAACCTGTTTAATAGTAAGGAAAAAAAGGGGAAAAAGCAAGTAGGTAACGCTCACCGGTCTTAAATCCACTTGGAATAGGTATCCGCTTGAAGGAATCTGTCTGCGACGGTGCACTCAGGAGTGGAATACCGCTGTAGGAATCCAAACTACCAGGGAAAATAGAATGCAAATCTAGCTCCAGCTCCAGCGCTCCGTGTTAGAATTAAATCCAGATAATCCAAACTATGTTATAAAAGACCAAAATTATTTATTGAAACCATTTTAAAAAAACATGGTTAAAACATTAGTCAATTGCCATTTTACGTGTTTCGAGCCCAAAGGCTGGCTCATTAGTCGTAAGTCAAAAAAAAAAAGACCTAAGAGCCACCTTTGGCCTCAAACGCTTAAAATGGCTATTGTGACTAATGTTCTTAACCATGTTTATTTTAAATGGTTCCAATAATTTCGTCTTTATAACTATTTTGGATTATCTGGATTATCTCAACACGAGCGCTGGAGCTACATTTGCATCTATTTCCTGTTTAATAGTAAGACTGTCTATGTTGCCCATAGCAACATTAAGAGCCCATAGCAACCAATCAGAGCCCATAGCAACATTCAGAGCCCAGAGCAACCAATCAGAGCTCATAGCAACAAATCAGAGCCCATAGCAACCAATCAGAGCCCATAGCAACATTCAGAGCCCAGAGCAACCAATCAGAGAACATAGCAACAAATCAGAGCCCATAGCAACCAATCAGAGCCCATAGCAACCAATCAGAGCTCACAGCAACCAATCAGAGCCCAAAGCAACCAATCAGAGCCCATAGCTATCAATCAGCACCCATAGCAACCAATCAGACCTCATAGCGACCAATCAGAGCCCGTAGCAACCAATCAGAGCTCATAGAAACCAATCAGAGCCCATAGCAACCAATCAGAGCTCATGGCAACCAATCAGCACCTATAGCAAGCAATCAGAGCTCATAGCAACCAATCAGACCTCATAGCAACCAATAAGAGCCCATAGCAACCAATCAGAGCTCATAGGAACTAATCAGAGCCCTTAGCAACCAATCAGAGCCTACAGCAACCAATCAGAGCTCATAGCAACCAATCAGAGCTCATAGCGACCAATCAGAGCTCATAGCAACCAATCAAAGCCCATAGCAACCAATCAGAACCCATAGCAACCACAGCTCATAGCAACCAATCAGAGCCCATAGCAACCACAGCTCATACACCAATTAGAGAGCAAGGCAACCAATCAAAGCTCATACCAACCAAAGCCCATAGCAACCGATCAGAGCTCAGCTTTCATTTCCTATACTGCTCTAGAAAAATGAAAGCTGATTGGTTTTCCTGAGCTTTGATTGGTTGCTATGGGCAACAGGGACATAATTGCTCATTGTACTCACTTAGTTTTGCTAAATGAGGCCCAATGTGTTTGGTTAATCTTTAGTATTTGACACATTTTTGTTTTTTTTAGCCAAACTTTTCTTTTTTTCTACACCATACCCTTTTTGGGGTTTGCTTTTTGGGGGACACGTTAATTTTAAAAAAACATTTAATGTACGTACAGTACTGGGGAATCAAAAATAAATTTAGTTGTGGGAATGGAGCTTGTAAAAAAAAACAAATGTGTAATTTTTAGCGGGGATTTTTTTACAAAGTTCATTGAACAAATAAATGACATTTACCTGTTTCGGGTTTTTTGGAAACCAAATTATAGAGTTTTTGTAATGTTTTACTACTTTGAAAAAGTGAAAAACTTTCTTAAACCATCATTTCTTTGCATGGACATTATTTGAGGCCAATTTTTTTTTTTCTCTGGTAGAGCTTTGTGGAATTTCATTACTTACCCGGCAAAGCCTAGTTTTCATTAGTATCAATTTGAAGTTTGTGCTACTTTTCAATTACTTTCTATTTCATTTTTGCCAGAAGGCAGGATGACCCCAAAAAAAACTATTCTGTGTTTGGGTATTCTTATTTTTTTACAACATTCACCATGCTGGATTAATAACATGATAATGTACTGTATAAGAGGATACTTGTGTGGATTCAGTGATACCAATTATCTTAATTTTTCATTTATTTCTCTTTTTATTTGATAAATGGGAAAAGTTTTTTATTAATTTTCTGTATTATTTTTTTTTTCTTATATTTTTAAAAACATTTTTTTCCACAGTAATTTTTAGTCCCTTCTAGGAGACATAAACATGCAATTTTCCTGATATGGGAGTATAAGGGACTTAATGACTCCTTTTTTAACCCCCGCTATGCTAGGCACGGGAAAAATAAAAGTACAAAATGAAAGATAAGGGGGTTTCCTTTTTAGGCCCTGGCTGCCATGGGGACCCAAATGGGGCAGGGTCAGTGAGTTTTAAACCCGCTCCAACTCCCTTCTTACTGGGTTTGTCCTGTGTCTGAGGGGTTAGAAAACCCTTTTTTAAAATTGTAAACAAAGGGGGCATTTAGTTAAAGAGAGAGTTGTATGTCTATTATCATGTCTCTGCCGGTAATATAATAATAATTATAGCAATTGTATACAAAATAATCACACAATCACTCATAAAGAAGGCTGAATTTGTCATATTGGGCGAACCAGCCGGGATGTAACAGTTCCAGCTCCATTGGTCCCTAAGAATCACCTCCGCTGGTGAGCCCCAAGAATCAACTCCACTGGTGGGCCCCAAGAATCAACCCCACTGGTGGGCTCCAAGAATCAACCCCCTGGTGGGCCCCAAGAATCAATATTTTTAAAATTTTCATTATGGGCCCCAAGAATCAACTCCATTGGTGAGCCCCAAGGATCAACTCCACTGGTGGCCCCAAGTATCAACTCCACTGGTGGCCCCAAGTATCAACTCCACTGGTGGGCTCCAAGAATCAACTACTCTGGTGTGCCCCAAGAATCGATTTCATTGGTGGGCCTTAAGAATCAACTACACTTGTAGGTCCCAAGAATCGACTCCACTGGTGGGTCCAAGAACCAACTCCAGGGTGGGAAAAAAAAAAAAAGAATCAAAACCCATGGGGCCCCAAAAATAAACCCCTCAAAAAGGGGGCCCCAAAATCAACTCCCTGGTGGGCCCCAAGAATCAACTCCACGGAGGCCCCAAAGAATCAACTCCACTGGTGGCCCCAAGAATCAACTCCACCGTTGGCCCCAAGAATCAACTCAAATGGTGGCCCCAAGAATAAACTCCACTGGTGGCGAGAAGAATCAACTCCACTTGTGGGCCCTAAGAATCATCTCAATGGTGGCCACAAGACTCGACTTCACTGGTGGGGACCAAGAATCATCTTTCCCACTATGGGCCCCAAGAATCATCTCCCGGGTGGGCCCAGGAACCTAAAATTTAAGAAAAATTTTGGATTTTTTTTAGACAAAAACATAAGGAAAATCCTACACATTCGGTATCACCGGAATCATATCAACCTGCACATTACAGATAACACATCACTTACACCGAACAGTGAAAACAAAACCCCTGCAAACAAGGCAAAAGTAGGTTTTTTTCACATTTAGAATTTTTTTGGTTTCCAGTATATTCTATGTTAAGGTCAATGACACCATTAGGAAGTACATCTTGTCCCTCAAAATAAAAGCCCTTATTTGTCTATGTAGATGGAAAAATTAAAAAGTTATGGCTCTTGGAAGGCGGGGAGCAAAAAAACCCGAAAAGCCATATTATTATGACCGGCTGTCAGGAAGGGGGCAATAGTCATAGCCTGACCCAGGGCTGCATAACATTTTGGGTGTGGAAGAAAAGATTTCATTGGGTTGGAGTCTGCTTTTGTCGCACCTTGTCTAGAGGGGTACCAGGTAGTTAGCGGCCGTTCTTTACTCGGTCTCGTACGTTGTCTGGGTTTAGTCCCTCTAAGAAAGTGGTGTCATCTGTGATAAAACACATACAATTATAATACTGCTATATTAGATCAAGCTTAACATATACTTTTTTGCATTGTTCAGTCACATTTACCTAAAACTGAACTTTTAAGATTATAGCCCGCGCTCCGCAAACTGCCCCCTATACTACAGGGGAAAACCACAGCGGGCGATATTAATGGGGACACTCGCTATGGTACAGTATGCAAGGAGGACATGAGCTTATATACAGATCTCTGATGGAACGGGCCATTATCATTGATCAGTACATAGGGGCATGCAGGGAACACACAGGTCATGTCCACCCTGCAGCCCTGAGACCCAGTACTGCAAAAATACCATCAAAAATGTGGAAAAAATAAAAGAAAAAAAATTTTACGAGAAATTTAGCCCCCTTTAAATGAAAACAGAACACACAAAGATTACCCCCAGCCTCTGATTTTTGTCACTTCTACCCCAGTATTATCCAGACTCTGACTGACCAACAGGAGAGCAAGAACTTTTTGGGGGGGCCCCCCTTGAAAAAAAAAATGCCGGGGAACGATTTTTGGGAGAAAAAGGCCGAGAAATAGATGAGGAAAATAAGAGGCTTGTGCAATATGTGTAGTCATGTACGTTGGCTGTAGGGTGCACTCCAAAAAACAACCCCACGGGTAAAACCCCCAAAATCACTCCACTAGGGAGCCAAGAATCAACTCCACTGGGGGCCCCCAAAATCAACTCCCCCTGGTGGGAGCCAAAATCAACTCCACTGGGGGCCTCAAGTATCAACTCAACTGGGGGCCCCCAAAAAGAATAAACCCCAAATTTGGTGGCCCCAAAAAATTCCACCCACTGGGGGCCCCCCAAAGAATCAAACCCCAAACTGGGGGGCCCCAAAGATTCATCTCCACTGGTGGCCCCAAAAATCAACTCCACTGGTGGCCCCAAGAATAAACTCCACTGGTGGGCCCCAAGAATAAAACTCCACTGGGGGGACCCAAAAATAAACTCCCCCTGCGGGCCCCCAAGAATCAACTCCACTGGGGGGCCCCCCCAAGAATCAACTCCACTGGGGGCCCTTTCGAGAATCAACCCACTGGGGGCCCCCAAGAATCAACCCCACGGTGGGCCCCCAAAAAATCAGTTTCCACGGGTGGGAGCCAAGAATAAACCCTTCCCACTGGGGGCCCTCAAGTATCAACCAACGGGGGCCCCCCCAAGAATAAACCCAATGGGGGCCCCCAAGAACCACTCCACTGGGGGGGCCCCAAAATCAACCTCCAGGGGGGGGGCCCCCAAAATTTTCACCCTCCACTGGGGGCCCCCCAAGAATCAACCCACTGGGGGCCCCCAAAGAACCCAATTTCCACTGGTGGGCCCCAAAAAATCAAATCCACTGGTGGGCCCCCAAGAATCAACTCCACAGCTGGCCCCAAGAATCAACCCACTGGGGGCCCCCCAAAAAAACAACTCCACTGGTGGCCTCAAAGAATCAACTCCACTGGGGCCCCCAAAAATCAACTCCACTGGGGGGGCCCCAAGAATAAACCCATTTGGGGGGAACCCCTAAGAATAAAACTCCCCCTGGTGGGCCCCAAAAATAAACTCCACGGGTTGGGCCCCCAAGAATCACTCCACTGCGGCCACAAAAAATCAACTCCACTGGGGGGGCCCAAGAATCAACCCCACTGGTGGCCTCAAAAATCAACTCCACTGGGGGGGCCCCAAGAATCAACCCATTGGGCCCCCCAAAAATCAACTCCACGGGGGGCCCCCCAAGAATCAACTCCTTTGGGTGACCGAAGAATCAACTTCACTGGTGGCCCCAAAAATTCAACCCCCACTGATGGCCCCAAGAATAAACTTCACTGAGGGCCCCCAAAGAATCACTCCACTGGGGGCCCCAAGAATCAAATCCACGGTGGGAGCCAAGAATCAACTCCACGGGTTTTTGCCTCAAGTATAAACCTCTACGGGTGGCCCCAAAAATCAACCCCAAATGGGGCCCCAAAAATCAATTTCCACGGGTGGGACCCAAAAAACAACCCCCACGGGTGGCCTCAATTATCAACTCTACTGGGGGCCCCAAAAGAATAAACCCTTCCAAGGGTGGCCCAAAAAAAAAAAAAAAACCTCCACGGGTGGGCCCCAAAATAAAACTCCACTGGGGGACCCTAAGAATCAACCCCACTGGGGGGGTCCCCAAGAATCAACTCCCCTTGGGGGCCCCCAACAAACAGCTCCCCTGGTGGGCCCCCAAAAACACCCCCACTGTTTGGCCCCAATAATCAACCCCACGGTGGGCCCCCCAAGAATAAACCCACTGGGGGCCCTTTCGAAAACAACTCCACTGGGGGGCCCCAAAAACCCCCACGGGTGGGCCCCCAAGAACAACCCCCAAATTGGGGGCCCCCCAAAATCAACTCCCCTGGTGGCCTCCAAGAATCAACCCTTTGGGTTTGACCTAAGAAAAACCCTTCCCCGGTGGCCCCAAGAAACCCAACTCCACTGAAGGCCCCCCAAGAATCAACTTCACTGAGGGCCCCCAAAATCATCTCCATTTGGTGGCCCTGAAATCAAACCCATTGGGGGGCCCCAAAAATTCAGCTGCATGGGTGGATCGCAAAAAACAACTCCACTGGGGGCCCCAAGAACCCAGCACCCAATGGTGGCCCCAAGAATCAACCACGGTGGCCCCCGGGACCCAAAACTCTACTGGGGGCCCCAAGAATCAACCCCCACTGGTGGGCCCAAGAAGTATCTCCACTGGTGGCTCCAAGAATCACCTCAACTAAGGGGCTCTGGGCACTGGTACTGCTTTTACTTCTTCTCTGACAAAATTAGCCTTAATCAAAAAAATTATAGTATCAAAGGTTTATGTTAGAAACCCACATCAAAAAAAAAAGTATTTCAATGCCCACACAGCGTTTTTCCCAGTACACTAAAAATTCCCCCGCAGTTTACTCACTCAAAGACGGTGGAGCCGGGAAGGGCCCAAAAAAAACAACAAAAAATTGTAAAATTTTTGAGCACCGATAATTTACATGGTCTGAGCACAGAAAGGGCCCTGTATTATTTTTGGCCTATATGACGGAAATTTGGGGGCATTGTGATTGGGGGGTTTTGGGAAACATTGTCACTTTTTCTCCCTGCCGGGCGGTTTTGCCGACAGGGAAAAGGAAAACTTTAACCCCTTTTCCTTGAGAACTGGCATTCCCCGTAATACGGGGATGTATTTTCGCCTCGTTTTTCCCGCGCAGTACCCAAAAATTTAGGGGCTGAAATACGTCCCCAAATAAGCCGTGTGAACAGGGCCTTTAAACAGAAAAACACACATCTATACTTTTGCCTCTGTTACCCGTGCTGATATTTTCGGCCCAAAGAAAATCCTCAAGAGGCTGCCGAGCCGTCCGGTCATGATTCTTTGTTACCTTGAAAGAAAATCTACAATTAATATAAAACAGAAAGAAACGTACAATCAGGAAATAACACAACGCTCCATACAGCAGCCATACAGGTACAGCCCGGTTTTGTTAAAACCTTTCCCCCAGGGTTATGGGGTTTATAATTTGGGTGTATATATATTTTGTGTGTTTTTAAAGTTATATAACATACGTGTAAAAGAAAGTTTTCGTAAAAATCGCAAAGTACATATTTTTACAATTTCCCAAAAGAAAAGTAAAACCCCTAACTTTTTTATAAATTGTATACAATTTAAAAATGAAATCCATTTTTTTCCCGGGGAAAAAAAACCCTGAGGATCTGACACTTTATACAATGAAAATTGAAAGTCAGTGCAAGGCTTTTATCACAGGGGGGGGGTTTCCTCAAAAAAAATTTGCCCCAAAATTGCCATTTTCCCCTTCATGGGTCACATGACCCCGTTACTTTACAAGGTCTGAGGTGTGAATGGGGAAATATTTTAAATTTTGGTTTGTTACCCCGGCTCTCCCACCTCTCATACGTCACTGGGGGTTCGGGCCGGCGCCTCATGGCAAAGAACTGCCCGAGGATCGGGAAAAAAAAATTGTTGCCCCTAAAAAATAGGGGCCGGGAAGAAAAATAAGAAGATCCAAAACACCCTAAACACTGACTGCGGGCGCCAACCCCCGAACTGAGTGCACGTGGGGGCCAACCCCCTAAACACGGGAGCTGCACCCGGCGGGGCCAACCCCCCTGACACGACTCCAGCGCGGGGCCAGCCCCCCCTGACACTGAGCTGCAGCGGGGGGGCCCAGGCCCACCCGACACTG
>JAODAL010026662.1:0-56329 GCA_025379985.1 Phyllomedusa bahiana | reverse complement strand
CACCCGTCAACAATGAGACGGGGTTGAGGGGAGGGCCGGCTGACGCTGAAACGCAGAAAAGGCGGGAAAAAGCGGGGTCGAAACGGCGGAAGTGCGAACTCAGCCCTCCAGCCTTCCTCAGCAGCCAGTCCAGACCCGGGTAGCGCTTTAGAAATTTCTGGACAAACAAGGTTCATGACATGTGCCAGGAAAAGGGATGTGCTCCAGCCTACCGATCTTAAAGGGGGGCCCAGCAGATTTCGCCCGTTTCGCACACCACCTTGCCTGGCATAAAGTTCTTGTCACCCGCCAGCGCTCAGGTCTCGTTGGGGAGAGCGTCCACAGTCCTGACCTGTGTGTGGACGTTCTCTAAGACATATTAATTTCACCACGGCCTGGTTTCTCTGGGACGTGATGCCCCCAGAGGACCTTGGGGGGAAAGAACCCTGCACCATCCCTGCGGTTTTGAAGAGTGCGTGCGCCGAGGCCTGGAGCCACCGTCCCCAAACCAGAGACATCCACCCAGCTCACCCAGTGAGCTGTAACAGAGATATAGCGGCCTTGGCCATTGCTTACTAGTCCATTTGTTGGTGGTCAGTCGGTGCTGACTATGCTGATGACGGCATTTGTGGCCGTGACTGGGAGGATGAGGAGGTAAGACTGCTGGATGCAGGTTGCATTAACCACTGCAGAACAGATTGGCGACGTTGTTCGTTACTGACATTCACCGGGCCCTCCCCCCGCGAGGACCGGCCTGACGGTCCTGCAATCGACGATACGCTGGCTTGCGTGTTGTCGCCAACACTGGAAGGAGCACCTTTTCTCATACCTCTACCTCCATGTCCTACACCCCTCTTTGTTCGCTTACCACCTGCATTTTCGCTCCATGTTCAGAAAGATAAAATTTAAGAAAGTATGGAAGAGTTTTTGACTGTCTCTTATTAAAAGACGGCAAAACACGCTATTCTTAAATCCCTCTAATTTTCTAAAGCCAATTAAGATTAGAAAAATGAAATGTTTATAGCGAATACCTGTGAATGTGGTCTATTTGGGAAAAACCGTAAGACAAATCAACAGGTTCTTCCTTCAGTCCCAGGGATTTTACAATGCCCAGTGGGCTAGGAATTGGGTAGTTTTCAACAAACTATCATACAAGTGCGCTATCTGTGCCAAACTGAGATTCAACGAGTGCAATAAAACTATTCAAAAGTTACACTGATGAGAAATGGCGTTTTTTGCAAACGAGAACAGTTGCTAGAAAATTTTCCTATCAGAATTGTCGTACAACGTGGCTATTTGAAAAAAACTAGGGCCGCACCATGTACAATACAGCTATTTAAAAGTCATACAGATAACAAACGGTGGTTTTTGCACCAATGAAATACACCAACAGTAACTACAAAATTTCTGTATTCAAATTTAAGTACAAGGTGGCCGCACCAAAGTAAAAAAAACACCTATTTAAAATGTATACGGATAATAAAAGGTGGTTTTTGCACCTATAAAATACAACAGCAATTACTAGCAAAATTCAGTATGGTTATATAAGTACAAGATGTGTCTTTCAACAAAAATGGCCTGAGCCAAAGTCAAAAAAACCTATTTAAATTGTGTACGGATAATAAAAGGTGTTTTTTGCACCTATGGAATACACCTGCGGTGACTAGAAAAGTTCTGTATCCTGTTGTAAGTACAAAGTGGGTCTTTGAACAAAACTGGGCTGCACAAAAGTGAAAAAAAAAACTCATTAAATCGTATACGGATAATAAAAGGTGGGTTTTGCACCTATCAATTACACCTGCAGTTACTAGAAAAGTTCTGTATCTTAATAAGTACAGACTGCACAAAATACAAGGTACTATTTCACCAAAAAATGGCCAAAAACTGGTAATAAAAAGCCATTTCAATGCAGATTCAAAGCAGTCTGGACTGCACAATATACACTCTCCTTTCAAAAGCCTGCCTGCCTGCCAGCCTGTGTTTGCCCGCACCCCCCCCCCCCCTCCTCCCCGCGGCATTACAACACTAGATGCTTCTTTCAAAGTCTCAGCCTAACTAACTAAAAACTGAAATTCTCTAATCTACCTATGTTCACAGCTAAAAGCATAGTGGTCTCTGTGAACGAAGAGAACTGTGTCGCTGAGCTGTATTGAGGAGAAAGCTGACAGACGTCCTGCTCTTATGAGACACAGACATGCACTGATGCTGAACAGGAAGGGCTGTTCTAGGTCACCCGAGGTCCAGTGATTTTTACAGCCCAGCACAACCATACCCCGCACAGTCATGACGTCGCTCTCACAGTCTCAACCATGCTCTATTCTTAAGCTATTTGATGGACGCCAAAATGACAGGAAGCGCCGAAAATGGCGCGATTTTAATAGATTATGCGCAGGTTCTCACCTAAATTTATCGGTTGTGTTCGGAAAATTCCGTATCAACATAAAAAACCGTGACTGATTTCAAATTTTGTCTATTATAAACGCTCAACACTATTGGGCCACAGGGTAGGGAAAGTCGAGTGACAGATCCACAGGCTTGAGGAGAGAAAATGGAAGGCGTTGGGAAATACGCAGAGTAGGAGGCAAGCGGAGAGCTTGTAGGACACCGAGGTTTTTCAGTCTGCGAAGTACAAACAAAAGGGCCCCAAATACTTAGGGCCTTATACATTATAACTGAGGTACCTTGAAACGAATATACTTTGGCAGATAACCCAAACTCTATTTACCGGCTTAAATTTGCGCGGGAGGTCTACAGTACCTGTCAGCCTGGGACCTTGGTGCGAGCGGAAAGGCCGTAGATAATGGGCTGTAGTGTGATGCCAGAAGTGCTTTGATTATCACGTACCTTGGGAATTCACTGCAGGAAGTGACACGAGGTAGCAGAGGGGTGAGGCACGACGGGGGGTGTAGCCCAAACACAACAATTAAAGGGAGAGGCTCCATCGGATCCGAAGGTCTTGGTATGATACGAGAATTCAGCAACCAGGGGAGGACGGGTCAGACCAGTTATCCTGACGGGCAGATACAAAATGTAGTAGGTAAGTACCTAACAACTTGGTTAACCCTCTCTACCTGCCAGTTGGTTTCCTGGGTGGTATGCAGACGAGAAGTCTAGCTTGAACCTGCTAAATCTGATCCACATAGAGCACGCTTGGGAATCTCGTAAACAAACGGAACCCCCGTGTCCGAGGAACGATATGAAATGAGTGGACCCCGTGTATGCGAAAAAATGTTGTGAAAGAAGTGCTGGGCCAGTGGTGGGAAGTGAACCATCCCGGCAGAGGAACTAAGTGAGCCTTCTTCGTGAAATCTATCTTGTCACCACCCAAAGATGACCGTGTTTTCCAGAGGCTCAAGAGGCAGGGAGGTCCGTAACAAAGTACAATGGTATTATGAGACCAAGGTCTTTCTGGGCACCGGAAGTGGCCGATGCTAGGCCGCGGGTTCTTAGACGACGGGCTTTATCTATGGGCCTCAGGCAGGTACAGGCAAGGGACAAAGTCTTAACTTTTCATCTGAGCGAGGGTGGGCCACCAATATTAAGAGCGATTAGTTGCAAGGGAATTTTGGACTCCAGGAATGACCAGCTGTTCGTGAGGCAGTCCCCACTTCAGGATACGAGGGCCGCATGGCAGGGCTGTACGGTAGGTCTTACCAGGAGGTTTAAATTTTTTTTGTTGATTGTCCTAGGGGCCGGTGAGGAGTCGTTCAGGAGGTATTTTTGTGCTGCTGAGGGAGGCTCCAAGCCCACTGTGTCCCCGAGGTAGTAATCTAGAGAGTGTGTCCGCTCTGAAGTTATTCCCGAACTGGCGGTAAGTGAAGAAGAAATGATAATCAATTGCCGAAAAAAGACGTGACCAACTGGCTTGCGAGGATTTACAGTCGTTGATCAGACTGCAGTTAGAGAGCATTTTGTGATCAGTGAAGATATCAGATGGTTGGTTGGCGGAGCTCTCTCAGCAAGTGCCGCCTTCTGTCTAGGGCTAATAGATGGCAGTAATTTGCGATCACCGATTGTATAATTATTATCAGATGTGTTTAAGGTTTTTTGAGGAAGGAAAGCCACAATGTACGCAGTTTACACAGAGGGGATGGCTTCTGAAGGAGAACGAGCACCATGCACCCTACTGAGGATGCGTCCAATTCTAGGACAAACAGACGCTGAGGGTCGAGCGAAGACAGAAAATGGCGACAGAAGCGAGTAAGTTGATTTAAGGCGGTCAAAGCCTATTGGGCTTTGGCCGGAAAGGATTTTGGGGTGCTTTTTTCTTCATGGGTGCCACCGGGGAGCGTGGGAAAAATGAGGGACGAACTGGTCTAATATATTTGCAAAGCCCAGAAAGCCGTCTGGTATAGTGCGATAGGCCACAGCTCAGCATCGTCCACTGTTAAGACAGATGACAGCTTCTAGGGATCCTTCTGGGAGACCCTGATCCGAGGACGATGTTACCCAGGAAGCTGCAGACAAGGTGAGTATTGCAAACAAGCATTTCTCCTGTTTTTTGGCAAATAACATGGGGGTTCGGATGAAGTTTGAGCACCTGAGCGGGACGTAGTGGCGGTGAGTTTCCAGTTCAGGGGACCGCGAGAATGATTATGATGTCATCAAGGTTGACGATAACACAGACGTAGAGGAGATTGCGGGAAGTCTCATTGACAACAATTCTGGAACACCGCGGTGCGTGTGCAAAGGCAAAATGGCCACATGACGAGATATTCAATATGGCCATATCGGGTATTAAAAGGCCGTTTCCATTCGTCGCCTTCTACGGATACGAATAAAAGGTTGTATGCTCTACTTGGAATAAATTTTTGCCGCCACACAGGCAATTGAAAAGGCTCCGTGCATCAGCGGCGGGGGATCGATTTATCTTGTGTTATGTCCACGATAATCGATACAGGGCGGAGAGTACCAACTTTTCAACCAAGGGATGGCCAGGAGGATTGTCAGAAAGAGGAGCGAGGCTGAACAAGACAGTCTTCTGGGAGTCTCCTTGTGTTGTGGGGCATTTCTGCAAAGTGAGGGCGCTCAGTGCAGAACCTAGAAAATAGCGACCTTAAGGCATTCGCCACTCGTGGAGGAGACGAACATGGGTTTCTGCAGTAGGGAAGTCAACGGGAGGGGTGGGGGGGGATGAAATTATGGGACATCAGTGCTTGGACTGACAAAATTTCCAGCTTACCCCGAATCCAAGGAAGGTGGTGGCTTGAATGGTGCTGTTCCGGCGGAAACTTCAAAGACTTGTAACAGGGAAGAATGGTCTGAAGGAGGATAGGCAGCTTGTCCACCAGGGTATGACTCTCCTGCGGCCCTAGGTGCGAGAGTTTCCAGGGCGCACCAGACAGTCCCAATGATGTGGCCAGAACCGCCACTGTTGATAGCACAGCTGCCTCGAAGAGCTCTGTATGCAAGCGTTCTTCATGGGTCAGGTGGGCTCTCTCGGACCTTGCATGGGTTCATCCTCAAGAACCATTGGCGGAGGAATGTTGGTTAGGGTCGTTGGAAAATGGGGAGCCTGAAGACAGTAGCCAGCGTGGTCGCGGCGGGGCGGCCTCCCTGTTGGTGGCGGAAGCTTTCTCTGATTGTATCTCATGCCATAATAGTCTATCAATTCAGGTGGCCAATTGCCGAATCAGTTTCAGGACCAGAGCGGATGGCCGCAAGAAGGGTGAGGTAAACGGACTAGCGAGATACGTCTTTAATATGCCCATGAAAGGCCTTGTGCCAGGATTGGATGCCAACCCAAAAGCATCATTATTCCAGTCCAGATCAGAGGCTAGGGAGGTTGCGGAACTCAAGGAGTATGACCCACGGAATAGAGTCGCCCTGACGGAGAAGGAGCAGAGGCATGTGGCAGCGGAGATCATAAGGAGGTGCGTCCAGGTTCCTCGAAAGACGGTGCGGAAACTCTGGAGGGAAGTCTGTAGATTTGACATCCAAAGGATCTCAGCGTGGTCCCTTAACGGGTGGCCAGGCCAAGGCTTCCGATTAAGTGGCTAATTATAAAGGCCACCTTAGCGCCGATCAAGATAGGGAATTGATGCCCCATCATCTTCGATGTGGAATGGAGCATTGACTGATAAAAGTCAACTGGCCACTTCTGGGTTCTCCATCTTAGGCAAGTAGAGCGAACGGCTGGATGCAGAGAAGGTCCCCGTGGTGTGGAAGCTTGGAGAGACCATGGCTGGAGGAGCAGCATTGGTGCTGGCTAGTGCGGATGCAAGCAGGCAGGCGGGGAGGTAGACGGGTGCCGCAAGGTTTGCTTAGATGGACCGCCGAGTGGTCATTACGGTGGCTTTCTGACTGGGCGACGGGGCCGTCTCGTGTCATTCAAGAGTTCGGGCAAAGGTAACATGGCCGGAAATCCGATGGCCTGAATTGTACTGTAACGCTGTTGGTGGATTTGATAGACCACCGCAAGCGATGGATTTGTTAAGTCCACGCCAGGAGAGCGGAGTCTAAATAGCCCCAGGGTATTCACAGAGCAGCCGCAATGCGGGTTGGACTTGTGCGTGTGAGGTACCAGGTACGTACCCTGTCGTGACGTGAGTTGCTGATGGAGGGCCGGGGTAATGCGTTGGTACAGAAATCGTAATCCAGAGACTGTAAAAGGATAGTCGGGGGACAGGCAGGAGTCTGGCCTGGCGGCAGAAGGTTCGTCGGTACTGAGACGGGCAGACAGGCACGTTCATGACAACGTAAGGAACGAACTGGATACACTGGTTATTCAAAACAGAACTCCAAACTATCAGGATATCTCACTAACGCACAACCAACAACTGGCAAAGAGTGATGCAGGGGGCAGAGCTCGTCACTTATATAGAGACAAGCGGCCTAGGGCATAGACTAATTTCCAGGCGCCTGGCCCTTTAATTCCAGGACCCCAGGTTAACGTCGCGCGTAGTGCGGCGGCCGGGGACAGGCAGATGTAGGAAGCACAGGGTGAGGAATAAGTTCAAGTGCGTACGGGTAAGTAGTGGAAAAGAGCCGCGGAACACGTTGCCGCAAAGGGGTTATTGGTCGCAGGGCAGGGCAAGCGTAGGCACACCGCGCCGCGACCACCTGCGGGCTGCACCAATCTCAAATGGGAGAGGTACGTGGAGGGGCGAAAGGTTTAGGTTTCACCTGGCCAGACCATGACAGTTTTGGTATTAACATACGTGAACTTTTTTTTTTATCGATTTTATTCTAAGTTCATCTAGGGGGACGATGAAATGATACGAGATGGTGCGGATTTATCTAACAATAAATTTCGGGTCGTGTATATCTCGGTCAACCTTCAGCTGAATTTCCCGAAAAAAAAATAACTTCAGGTCCGAATTACTTATGGGGACAAATCTCGTTATATAACAGATATTTCCAGGCTGCATAGAGCCTGCAGGGTGCTGGTTCTAGATCGTTGAATGTGCCAGGCTTTTAAATTTGCTGAGGAGAGCTCTGGTTTGGTATTTTACACAATGTTGTGTTTTAGGTATGTCACGCTCTTATGAATGCACGGCCGCTCTTTTGATTCGCTTCACTATAAAAATTCCATTGTTAGGCATTAAAGAGGGCAAAAACTGACCAAAAAAAAAAACTGAGTAGGAGGGAATTGCTAGCTGATAAAGTTCACATGGCAGCAAAGCGACAGCTGAGAAAAAAACATGAGACGCGGTCAGGTAGTCATTCTGAAGGCAACATCAGTGGAACAGAGTCGTGGAGGCCATTTGCGGGGACGGCAGACAATGGGCACAATGACATTATAGATGGGTTGGAAAGGAAAAAACAGGACTAGGCACAGAGTGGCACAAGAAACAACGTGCGTAGGTACGGCAGCAGCATGAGGGTCAAGAGGAGTGGCACAATGACATTCTGGTCGGTCGGCAAAACTGGAGTAGGCCACAGAGTGGCAACAAACGAAAGAAGTCGTGGATTGTGGAGACAGGCCGGCAGGGAGCAAAAGCATAATACGGGTCTGAATCGTGGCACAATGGGACAAACAGTGTGGGATGTAACGGGAAGGCACCGAGCATCAGCAGCAGCAGTAAGTTTGAGGTCAGACGAGTGGCCACAATGGACCAGTGTGGAGGTGAGGTGGACCATTACCAGTCACCTGTTAAAGATGGTTGATGGCTGATGGAGAAAAATAGTCTGCTGATGTCTGTCGGTTTAAGGCGGGTGGCCTAAGGCACGAAGGGCATCAGATTTAGTGGCTGAGGACCGGTAGTTTGAAAACAGACTACATTTCTCACAGTTTGGGTGAGGCGTCAGGGCTGATGTAGGTCTGACGACTTAGGCAATTGGTGTGTGGATTCCTGCACCATTCCACGCATGTTTCATCTTGACAATGGTCAGTCGTTCATCAGTTTTCCCTGAGTGGAAAAGGTGGTTCTCTCTGGAGGTACCGATTGGCCCACGCCGATCCTAATATACAAGATCTCGTATGCCCCACTACTGGCCGTGGCAGGACAGCCTGCTCCACTGCAAAACTCAGGCCAAAGTGCGGCCCACACTCCAATGTTTGGCTGCCCAGTAGTCCAGCGGATAAATCTTCCAACTGGAGGTGGCAGTGTGCTGTCCAGTAGGCACCACCTATTGTTTCTTCAGGGGTCTGTCCCAGGTCCTGCTGCTGCTGGCGACTGCCACCTCCTCACCTAGGCGGTTAGTGTAGGTAAGCTTGATCTTCAGTGACCTACAGACTAGGTTTGTGTGATTGGAGTGTTTACTGCTCATTACCAAACCACCCCACACCTCTCTTCACCCTAGCTAGCCGCATAAGCAGGTAGTACGTCAAGCGCTATGAAGAACCCCCCGAGTCAGACCTGTCAGAGAGGGACGTTGCCGCACCCATACGGCAGCGGACAACTGTTCGGAGGATTCCCGTTAGTATTTAAGTTTGTCCTTCCCTCTCAATAGTGGGGAAAAAGGTCCCATTTTGAGGACGGGTTTTTCGCGTAGGGTCAAATAGGGTGGGAGAGCAGAAGTCATCCCTCTGCCGGCTGCTGAATATTCGGCTGTCACTAGCCATGGCAAATCGCAATTGCTGCGGGACATTACTGCAACAGTGACTCCGAGGGGGCTCCCTGCCTCCATATCACTGATATACTGCACGGTGTTGCGGGTTCATCTGCCTGTCTTCCTATCTCCTTCTACCTCCTCAGCTGATCACCTGCTCCTCCTCTTATTGTCACCTGGTAGTATAAATTCTCCTCTTTTCATCCAGATTTGCTTTGCTCCAATGTCCTCCTCTCTCCTCCTCATTTCAGTCCCCATCTGGACTCATGTTACGAGAGATGTAGGTCGCCAACTATCCAGTCCCTTGCCGCCAGACCAGATTTTTACAAGCTTATGATTCCAGGACATGATGCAGTAGAAATGACGTTTTTCATCCGTAGTCATGGCGTCTGACAAATTAAGTGGCACTCTCGAATGGCCTCATCAAACTGCAGTGGCTCGCAATGAGCTGCCTATGGCTGAACATTAAAGTTTACACTAGTGGATGTTCTCTGTCCACCTAGTCTTCAAAAAAATCGTTTAATGGCTTTCCTCTGTTCAATACAGTCGGTCCCCACATGTGCAGGCTGGAATTCCAACAGGTGGCAAACATAATCTTATCAGAGTGTGTCTGATTGGGGATGGGCGTTCTGCCGCTCTGCTACGCGATGAGGGTAGCTACTGGCTTTGTGGAATGGCATGAAGTGCATGCACAGTTTCATGGCCATTTTCAGAATCTTTTGATAGATCGGTTGGAAGTAATTCAGGAACCTACTCCGATGAAAGTAGCGAGGAGCAGGAGCATCTGGAACGGATGTCAAAGAGATAACAGCCTACTTATGCAGTGGTGGTGGAGCCTTCACTGGCCTGCATTGGCATGCCAGTGCTGGGCGCGTTGCTTTGGCGGCTGGGCATGGTACCACCACAATCTGAGCCACCTGGTTTCTCAGGCCACCCGGAAATCGGTGGACGCTGTAGTGTTGTTCGCTGTGCCGTCGAGTGGTAGCCAACGTAATTAGCTCCAATGCTAGCATTCACTTTCTGCCCAAGATCTCTAAATATACATTATTTCGGCTCCTAGGATGTACTTAGGCAAAGAAACTTGCAACAACGCCGAGTATCGAATTTTACCTCACCAACGCTCCGCATGAGTGACTACTACCAGCCGCTGCTCGGCTGCAGCCCCTGTGCCGCTACTTTTCACTTGGACTCTGCGAAGAGGGTTCTTTACCCCGTGGCCGCTTTGCTCCGACCTTCTCAATGCTGCTTCCCTGCTGACTCACGGCCACACAATTTACTTGTGGCTACAACCGCTGCCTGACGCGCAAGTGACGCCCCTCATTCTTCCTGACGATGATGTTCGAACTTTGCCTCACCCGTGCTCCCAAGTGCTGGTCGGCTACATCATCTTTGTGACGGAAAAACAGCCTAGCTCCGCGGCCCATACTTGGTAGGGACTCGACTGGCCTGACTTGGGGATGTATTCTCGAGTTGCGCTGCCCTCTCGGGGGGGCACAAGGTCTAGCTCAGATACCGGTTTCCATGGTAACACTGTCCATAGATGGCCACTGGGAGTCAAACAATGCTGCCACAGTTTTCTCTTGTTTTGTTTTAAGCGGTCATTTAACGACTCCTATTGCAGGGTCAGATACCAACCCTGGAGGTTAGCTTTATACTTTAGGACCAGAGAAGGCGGATTAGGCGTGTGAGGCCGTAGAATGATCAAGACAGACTAACTCTGATTAAAGTTTATAGATTTAATTAGCCTTGAAAAGGGGCAAACTAGACACTGGTAATTATATTACTGAATGATATTATTTATAGGTAAAAGTTCAGCAGATGGGCACATACAATTATGGATTAAGACAGAGGGCAGTCTAAAATAGGTCAAGGTTACCTTTGTTGCTTGGTTCTGGTCGCTCAATCCGAGGAGGGACGAATGTGGCCTTGGCTGCTGTTGTATGGATGCTCCTGGAAATGTCTCTAGGTGCCCAACCCACCCTCTGGATAAATCCCAGAGACCAACCCTGTGCTCTGCTTATATTCTGTGTGGGGACAGCCACGTGGGCACCAGCCACACTATCACCACTTGGGACGGTTTTTATGAACTCCTCCCACTCAGGTCATGCAGTTTCTGGTACAAACACAAAAATGGACTATAATGGCAGGGCATTGGCTCAGAACCGCAGCGGTAGAATCATCAGAATAGGCCTGGATTCTACCCAAACCGGCCCTTGGATATGAGGACTCGCCTATTTTATGACTCCGGGGTCTGGTTCTGGATTATCTCAAGTACAATGCGCCTTTTGGAAAACATGGGGAAATGGGCCACTGGTGAGTTGTGGGGGAGTTCTCTTATTTTGAGGATATGAACTCGCCATGCACAGGATTATGTGCTGGTCGCCTCTATAAAATCGATTTGAAATAAGGAAGACGACCGCACCGGACTGGGTTGGAATGAGTTGAAGGTCTTTGATGCTTGAGAGTTTAAGCTAGGGCATTTGTTCAGTGCTAATTAAGGGAAAGGAAGGAGTTCTTTTTGAGGTATCCAGATGTCCTGCTGTGCAAGAACATCTACCAAAAGGCCTTTTACATGGGGTTTGCATTTCTGTAGTAAAATTGAGCTTGTCGCCTGGCTGGGCATGCTGATATCTGTTGACCTTCACCAGCGAAATAGGAGGATGATAAGTCAATTTTGGAGTGGATTTCTCATCACAAATATCATATTTTGTATTTCATCGTCACTGACTGTCCTCTCAACCAGGTCTTGGTATGAGAGGTGGGACCCCTCAAACAATCATGACCTCCATGACCACGCTCCAACATACTATACTTTGCGCCTACTGCATGAAAGCAGGGGATATTTGGCCCCATTTCTTCGCTTGCCAAGTAGCTGCTGACTGCCCTCCTCTAATTGTTCATCCATCGTGATATAGTGGTGCTGAGCCCCGCCACCATAGTAGAATCTCTGGCGGAGTGGATCCGGATGGGACGAGGGCGGGTTGAGGCAGGTGAGGGCCGCTGACCCGATTCCGGGCCATGCAACTAAGGTTGTGTCTGACGTTCACCGACTCTTGGCTGGGGTTTCAGATGTTCATCGGGGAGGATAGTGGAAGACCTAGTCATCCAATTCAAGATCCCTTGTGGTTGCTAGTCAGCAACGGTCCCGCTAGTTGAACTGCGGCAGTATGTGGCCTAAGCGAGACCAAGTGAACCCCTGCATGCGAACGTCCCCTTGCTGTTGCTGCGTACTGGGCTGAATGTTTGTGCATCTGCAACTCGCAGGTGAAGAGCCTGCCACCATCATCTGTCTGACATAGTTTGTTCTAAAAATGTACAGACACTGTTTGATGATGACTATCTGTATATGATTAAATACACACCCTTGTTTTTGCTCCCAAGATGAACCCACTAGACGCTTGGTAACCTGGTTTTAAATTGCGCTCCACCAATTGGGAAAGGAAAAATTGTCTTGTAATGTGCAGTGTAAAAAATAACTGTGTATTTTACTGAAATTTCAAAGCATCAAACAGGCTTAATTATCCTAATCGGATATGAATTATGCTAAGAATTTATTCTGTGATAGCGAGTTGAACAAACAAAAGTTTCTTATACTGAGTACTCTGCAGAAAAAATACTTAGTTAACCCTGGATGTATATTAGCGCCAATAAAGTATTGAGCAGCAATAACGGACCAGCTTTGTTGCGTGTTACAAATGGCCGTGTTTTTCTACGCTTATCAACAAGAGGAAAACTTGTATTTAAACCTTCGATTGTGAATTATGCTACGGAAAATATGTCTTTTTGGCGCGTATGATGAAATAAACGTTTTTCTTTTTAGTCCACACAGCAGCAGAACAACGTTAATTAATCCCTGGATGTAATTGCTCAAAAGATTAGAATTGAGCAGCCAAAAAGGAAGGAAGTGGTTAGTTGTATTGTAAAAACGCTAGTTTCTTTAAATGTATTACAACAAGGATCAGGCACTTTCGATCACCTTGGAAGTCAATGTGCTAAGTGAGAAGTTGCATAAAATGTATTATTGCAGCTGCTCTGGACACACATCTAGGACTTCAGATCCAATACCACACAAAATCAGAAATTGGTTCGTTAAAGAGAAGCAGTCTCTGAGACATGTTGAGGACACCCCACTATAAATCGCTGTATATAAATGAGTTCTTTTGGAAAGAGATTTCATTTAGCAGCCGTGGCAAGCTCGCTTTCCATAATCAGTACAGTGAGTCGGCGGTATGAGATCCACAGCCGTTGCGCCCGGACTTTATAGTGCGGTGTACGGCACAGAATCACGACGGTACTCTGTTTGGCCTTTCACACTCATGCTCTTGTACATGACTGGACTTTGCCCTTCTTCTACACAGGAGTGCTTTAGCAACATGTAAAGCCATGTGCTCGCTGACTTTTTATCAATTTCAATAAGCACACTTCGTTCATCGAAGTACCCCAAAGTTCGACGCTTCGGTCAGAACCGACGTTTTCCTGAAATTCTAAACGAAATTCCACTTCGTTTAGGAATTCATTCGCCTCATCTCTAGAAATGATCCCAATAAGCTAGTTTTTGCAATATTTTTTTTTTCTTCTACCTATTGTTCAGCGTATGGGGATTAATGTTATATTTTAATCCTTTCAAACATTTAGGGACTCGGCTGGTTCCACAATATGTGTTACTCTTTTTATTTTGTTTAAAAGCGGGAATAAGGGGGGGGTGGTTTGAATTATAAATTTTTTTATTTTTTTTTTAATGTTACTTTTTGTCCACTTGGTAATGCGTCACATCTAGGACGACCAATAGTCTAATTGCCTAATGCAATTATATAGACAATGAATTATTGGTGTACAAAAGATGGCGTGGTTCTTATAACTGCCGGCCTTGGGCAGGAAAGTATAAAATTGGAGGACTGGCAGCATTCTCGCCAATGATGTTGCCGATCAGGTGAGCAAATGAGTGCACAGCAAACTAGATTACTAATAATACCTATGGTATGTGTTCCTATCTCAGACATCTTTGACCTCTATTCTAAAAATACATTACCACTGGTCGTTGCTATAACTATTATAAATGGAAGAGGCTGAGATATTAATACTGATCATTCTTACTAGAACTTTTACTTCAGTGTTGATAAATCTCGGTGCATGTTTAGACTAACTTTACACCTTCCATTAGTTGAATTATTTAATGCCATTAATTTTGTCCAAATTTTGGGGCATTTATTTGCATGGTAAGCTGCACCCCCTTACCATTAAGCCAAACCTCTTTTATGAGGCCTTTTTATGCCCCTTTTGTTGGACAGTGGACTGAAATAAATTGTGGATGTGACACGATGCACTTCCAGGAACGTTGCTAGAGTCCTAAAACATCCGGACTCTCTGTGTTATGTTTTTCTCAGTAGGGCTGGGATTCTGTCCATTACCTCAGCAGTCGCTGTACAATGAAAATCAGCGCTGACAAGTTAACTTTTTCAAAACCTCTCACCTATATACAGTATAATAGTGTAATACGTTATAAATAAGTCATATTGATTGAATAATACACCTATACATGGAGCTTATATACCATGCATCTCATTGTTACTTAAAAAAAAAAAAAAAAATCCTACAATACCAATAATATTATGACTTAAAGAGAACCTGTCACATAGTTTTTGACCACCTTGCGGTGGGAACAGAACAAGGATAGGTTGTCAGACCTGCTGTTCTCAGTGTGCTGTGTCCCTATTCTTGTAAGATGCTGTAGTTTTATGTATTTAATGCTCAAATATGCAGTTTTTCTGCTAGAAGAGTCATTCGACAAACGTATGAGTCCTTCAAGTGTACAATTTTTTCAAATACGCCCATATGGAGGCTCAGCCCCCCGCCACCTAATAACTGACTAACCTATTACTTTGAATGGTAAGATAGATTAGGGAAACATGTGAATAAACTGTCACGTGGGCGGAGCTTGCTCATTTGGTGGGTGGAGATTTCAAACCTATAATGAATTTCGTTTTGGGGAGTATATGCTCTAAAACTGCTGCATATTACAGAAATATGGGAACAGCGCTGGAAAATGCAGGTCTGACACTAGCTTGTGCTTGACCTCAGCAAGGGAACAGGCAAAATCTTTGTGACAGGTTCCCTTTAACGGGCCATAATAATGTCTGCCAGACATGACCAAATTAAACCAACACATGTGACTATCAATTGTACGTAGTCTGTTCGTAGTACATTAAATCTGCCATTGTGTGGTTGATACTAGATGTACACACGGGCTGCTGTGGGATACTATCATGGATTACAGTAGCCCATGCAGTTACATCAGTGACTCTCACAGTTGACGTCTGACCCTGATGGGGAGTCATTTCATTTCCTTTGTTCTTTCAACATCTGGTCCAGTCCACCGGGATGACTTCTACAGGCAATGACTCATCTCTGCAGAAAGAATTAACAAAAAAAATGGGTCAAGAATTCCCTCCCTATCTCAGGGTTTATATAGGAAAGGGGTGGACTCCCGTGTACCCACAGCATCCCCACCCCAACCCAAAAAACCCCTTTTCTATGTTGGAAATCTAGGTACTTGCTTGGAGAGGGGGGGGGGGGGATGGGAATGTCACTATACATTTAAAAAAAAAAAAAAAAGCTCCCCATTAGCCCCTTTGGTACATAGGTATAGAAGTTCCATTAGCAGGTGGGTATTGCACCACCTTAGTATTTAGCCACGTTCAGGATGTAGACATTTTTTTATAGCCCATGGAAGTAGTTTATATAGTCCTCCACAGTAGGGAGGTAGGTATAATATGCAAGTCGGTACAAATGGGCCCCTCTAGGTAGGTTTAAAGCCACCTTCAGTAGCTAGGAAGGTATATAGGGCCCCCAGTAGGTAGGTAAATAGGTCACTTCAGTAGGTATATAGGTCCCATAGTAAGTTGGAAGGTGTAGTAGGTTGGTAGGTCTATTATTCCTACATATTGGGGGAAGATAGTCCCTCCCAAAGGTTGGTAGGTATACTGGTCTCCCAGTAAATTGGTAGTTGCATAGGGCCCCCCAGTCGGGTGGTAGTTATATAGGGCCCCCTAGTATGTAGATAGATCTATGTCCCTCCAATAGGTTGGTAGTTATATGGAGCCCTCCATATGGAGGTAGGTATACATGTCTCCCCAGTAGGTTATAGGTATTTGGGGTTCCACAGTATGTAGGTAGGTATATTTGTATCAACAGTAGATTATAGGCATTTAGGGCCCAACAGTATGTAGGTTGGTATATAGGCCCCAACTTAAAAATAAAAAAGCTAAAAATACTCACCTCTCCCCACTCCCCTGATGAAGCACTGGCTGCTCTGTCCCTGCACAGGTGGCATGATGTTATCAGATGTGGGCTGAAAGCCTGCTTGCAACCCATCAGAGTATTCTGAAGGGTGAGGAAGCTCCCTGCTCTGTGTTCGCCTTCGAGTGTATGCTTACCGTATGCATACAGTTGAAAAGACTTTTAACAGCAGGCAAGAAGGGCAGCCAGCTCACCGGATCCGTGATAGCGAGATGTAAGCCTGTGCGGCCAGACCCGGGAGACTGTCAGTGATGACGAAACTACAGCCAAATAATGATGACTTTTGTTAAAACGATAAAAGACCAGCACCCGTGGAGGTAAAATACAATTCTTTATTAGATTACAGCATGTAACAGATAAAACAGCTGCCTTGTTTCAGGGTAAACTACCCCCTGAATCGCAGCTAGGTAAAGTAAGTAAAACATACCATTTAAAAGAAACAGCGTCACACCAACCCGATCATAGTGAACCATTACATCATGGAACAGGGTGGGTGGATTCTCAGAGATCCAGCATGCAATGTGTAATAAAACATTAAACCGTTATCAGATGGTCATATCTAGTGCTGAGGGAACAGTGAAATGTTCGAGTCGAACAGTAGTGGTGTTAGAGTTGAGTTGGTCCTGGAGCTTGACTGTGCTAGGTTGCTAGCCACAGATTGATAAACCTTATAGGTTCCCCGGTCCAAGTACAATGTGTATGCTTCTCCAGAGTCTGCAGGCCCAGCTTGCAGGGCAGTAGTAATAAGTAGTGATGAGCAATTAAAGTTGATTATCGTCATCGGGTCGATAGTCGTTATCGGCAACTATCAAAACGATTTCGAAAGGTCGTAATAGATTATCGCCCATTGAGCATTAAAATTCTATGGGAGAGGAAAAACACCCTTTATTCTTACACCCAAACAGGGCGGAGAAAACTGGAATAAACATCCACATCAGCAAATGGATACGGGCTACATCTTAGGCAAAAACACTTAGGTTATAAAAGCCACAGAAAAAAAGTCACAGACTATTCACTATCCCTGTCTTGTAACACAGCATGACCCTTAAACCTGCATGACCCACAAATTAAAAAGTGCCAGAAGGCATTCAATGCCATGACTAAGGGTGTGCTATACACCTGAAACGCGTCGGCGTTTTTTGTGGGGCGCTTTGCTTTTCTCTGTTTGGGGTACTTGGGATTTACTGTTTACAAAAAAAGAAATTTGGCTTTTATGTCTAGGTACCGGGTATCATCCTTTTTTTCTTATTGGAGTTGTTTTGAAACCCCATTTTACTTGAACGGACATTGAAATCCTGCCTGGAACGCAGCATGAGCCAAACCCGCATGACCCCCAATTAAAAAATGCCGGAAAAGGGGTTTTAAACCCCCATTTTAGTTTTAGGGCTTGGGTATGCCTGTCCCGGAAAGCAGCATGGCCCCAACCCTGCAAAACCCCCCCATTTAAAACGTGCCGGAAAAAAGGAGTCTTTCAACCACCTTTTAGTTGAATGGCATTGACTAAATTTGGGAACCTCTCTGTTAAAATCTTCCTGTACTCCCGTTACAATTCAGAGGAATATTTATCAGTATTTGTCTCCCGTTTTTTAGTAGTTTAAATTCTAGAAAAAAACATTTTTAAAATGGGTGGTTCACCACGTCTTTGTTTTTTCTTTTTTTTTAATTGTATTAAAGGGGTTTTTTCTCCAAAGGGGTTGTTTAGCTATTTTAAAGTTGGAAAAAAAAGTCATTTTGCAATATGTGTCCATTAACAGTGTCAAACCTATTCCTGTTTTTGCAGCCCCAGCCCCTTGACCACTTTGAAAATTTGTGAAGAACAAATGTTGTTAAAACCAATTTTTTAGAATAGGACCTGTAGTTTTGGGCTGCATTTCCAGTCCCCCAAAAAATTTTAAAATGACTTCTCGCCATTGTTAAAATTGTGAGGGAAAATCCCACTTGAAGCCAATTTATTTTCCCAAAGGCCATGTTATGCTGTTCTCACGAACTGACCTCAAACCATTGACAATGCGAAAACTTCAAAAGATAAAGTGAGCAAAGGGGAATGGTTTTGTCATAAAACCTTGGTGTTTTTTACGTTCACCCCGCAAAACCAGAAAAAATTCTTTTTGGGAACGGAAATAAAATTTGCAGAGAGAAAATGATTTTTTTAAAAAACTTTTTTTCAAGGGACATTTCTGTTTAAAAGGGAAGTAAAGAAACCGGGCAATTTAATCGGTGCCCTCGGCAATTGGGGCCACAACACAGCAGAGACCCATCCCTGTTTCATTTTGATGAATGTAAACGATAAAACATTTCTGGGGAAAGCCGGTGCTTTTGTCGTAATGACCCTAGCTGTGGAAGGTCCGCTCAGATTGACCGGCTGCGGGCAGGACAACCCCTCTATGGGGTGGCGAGCCAGCAGCTGGGCCATTCATCCTTTTGGATCCCCAAAGTGTTGGGTCGGAAACCCCAAAAAAACATGGGTGTTGAACAGATAGTCGTGACCAGATTTAAGCTGGTCTCTGTGTTTTGTATGTGTGCCCTGCTTACGGGTTTGGGTGAGGGGGTAAATAAAGATTTCCAGAGGTCCCCCATTGGTTCTGCCATATTGCCGCTGCGCCGCGGGCCCTTGGCACTCTTGTGTCCGTCCTGTGTTGTTCCACCGTGACTTTTAAGAACGTGAAGCAGACAAAAAACAGATGTCTCCAGTTAATCAATAAGCAGGTTCCATTTCCTGCATTTTACCTCTATTTGGGGGGGTGGAAGGAAAGTCCCCGAGTTTTGTTTTGTACGGGAGATCCGGGAGGGTGGCCATGGAACTGTTTTTCTTTTTGATGGCCTTAATGCGAGGTTCTTGTTGAGGAAATAAAGCACCCAAGCATCATTGAGAGATGGAGCCTTGATTTCCCAAGCCCCCTGGTCGGGGCACTACAAACTGATCTTTCCTCCGCCTCAAATTTCGCGCAACCTCTTTCCAAGGCGGGACGTGGGAAAAGTCGGTGTTGGGAATCCTCCCCTCCGCTTCCCCGGCAAGTTCACACCCCCTGACTTCCCTCAGGTAATGCCCCAAAAGGCTGATGCCCCGCCTTGCACTAGATCGGGCCCCGAACCACTGTATAAGGGGCCCGAGAATTGTAAAAATGTGGGGCCTTGGGGGATTCGACGGGAGAAAGGTCCGTGCCGCTCTTGCCGTCCCTCCTCCATCGTGGCGGGAACCTGATTTTAAAGGTGCCCAAAGATCTTTCCCAGAACAAGATCCCCACAATGTCATGTTTAAAGGGCTTGTCCGCAGGGGCCTTTTGGTGGCTTTTCAAAAGGGCAAGGAGGTGCGAGCTTTTTCACTCTCCACTCTCGGTGGCTAAAACCCCAGGGTCCGCCCCGCTGCTTGTCAGGCCTTGTTCATTTCTACTGGTAAGGCATTGTCTGCCCACAATCGTGGAGCATATGGAAGGTGGAATTCCCGCGTGTTGTCACTCAATGAGCGGTTACGGGGAGGCCGAGCTGTCTGCAACGCAGCCAGGCGGGACGAAGAGGGTGCGAAGGGCGGAAGTGAAAACCAGTGTCGAGCCTTCCTCAGCGGCAGTTAGACCGGGTACTCTTTAAAATTTCTGGCGAAAAGGTTCTGACATGTGCCAGGAAAGGGGATGTGCTCCACCTACCGGTTTAAGGGGGCCAGAAAATTTCGCCTTACGCACACCACCTTCCCTGGCGCAGGTTCTTGTCCCCCAAAAACCGCGCTCGGTCTCGTTCAAAGGCGCCCCCAAAGCTCCTGCCCTGTGTGTGACAAGTCTCAAGACAGTTTAAATTTCAACAGGCCCGGTTTTCTGGGCCCGTATGCCCCCAGGGGACCTTGGGTGAAAGAACCTGCACCACCCCTGCGGTTTTGAAGGATGCACCGAGCCGAACCCACCGTCACCCCCAGAGACATCCACCCAGCTCCCCCATGAGCGTCAAGAGTTTTATACGGCCTTGGCCGTGCTTATAGTCCATTGTCGGTGGGCGATGGTTTTTTTCCCGAACGATGCAGACAAACCTTGAAATTTTGATGACCGTGGCTGGCCAGGGCAGGGGCGGGTTTTTGGAAAGAAATCCTGCTGGGATTGGTTTTGGGGAGGCAAGGGCCATGACGGGCGGAACCCCCTGTGTCCCCAGCGAAAAGGCAAAATTTCCCCAAAGGGCCAAACCCCGGCAATGCCGACTTTTAGGCTTTTTGGTTTTTTGATGGGTTTGGGTTAAAGTGTTTTTCTGCTCCCAAAACCCGGAAGACGAAGGGGTGGTGCTAGACTTTGGGCCCCTGTATGGCGTGCAGGGGCATCAAATTGGCAGAAGGAGAAGGGGAGGATGGGTCTTCGGTGGTGCGGGTGGTCTGGGGACGGTGGAGGCTAAGCGGAGGTGATCCCCGATCATGATTGAGGAAACCCTTGGGGGGGCGGAGGTGGAGGGGCGGAGAC
Source organism: Phyllomedusa bahiana (assembly GCA_025379985.1). Classification (NCBI taxonomy): domain Eukaryota; kingdom Metazoa; phylum Chordata; class Amphibia; order Anura; family Hylidae; genus Phyllomedusa; species Phyllomedusa bahiana. Next base: position 35,627 of record JAODAL010026662.1, on the reverse strand, counting down.
AGGGGTTTGACATGGTTGGAAGCCCCGGGATCGGTTGGCCTTTTTTTACCCAAGTTTGCCTCCATTTCAAAACATGCATTGCTATGTGACTAGACATGTTTGGGGGTGGTTAAACACCTAAGATTTTGCCTCTATGATGGTTTTCGGCAAAGGCAGCATTGCTCGTGGGGGAATCAGAGGCTTGCTCAAAGAAGGCCTTGGGTTTGGGGGTCTTGGACCTTTTTTACGGCAAAAAAAGCAAAAGGGGCGGGGTTTCCCTGACCGTGGTGGCGAATCATCTCATGGACTTCTGCGACCGCCCCCTTCCCCTTTTTTAGGCGGGATGTATTGCCTACCCCCTCGTCTTCCTCCTCGCCAGTGATGAAGCGCTCGCTAGCAAATTCTGTTTAAAAGACCACGTTGGATCCGCAAAGTGTCATGTCATCTCATCAACACAGGTGACTTGGTCGTCTGAATTCTGATCCAGGGGCTGGGGCTCAAACAAAGGGCCTGCAAGGCGTTGCCGACCGCCCCGGGGTTTTTGCCCATTGACCGGCTTCCTTCTCCTCCCTGATGGATAGAACTGGGGTCAAGCAGACAAAAATCATCCTCTTTGGCCCCTTTTTCTTTGGGAAAAGCCTTCTTACCCCAACGATTTTGTCATCAAAGAGGGCTTCAGAAAATGGTTACCCTGTGGGGTACACATTGACATTTGGGGTGCCTTCGTTCATTTAGAAGGAGCTGAGCGACATTTTTTGGCCGTGACTGGGAGGACGAGGGGTAAGATGCTGGATGCAGGTTGATTTAACCCTGAAGAAAGATTTGGGACGTGTTCGTTACTGAGATTCACAAGGCCCCCGGCCAAGCGATGAAGGGCCTGACGTCCTGCAACCCACGATCCCCTGGAGCACCTTCCTGTACCTCTACTCCATGTCCTACCCCTCTTTTCTCGCTTCCCCCTGCTTTTTACTCCCTGTTCAGAAAGATAAAAAATTAGAAGGTATGGAAAAGTTTTTGGAAAATCCTTATTAAAAAACGGCAAATCCCAGCATTCTTAAATCCCTCTAATTTCCTACAGCCAATAGGGTTAGAAACGAAAAGTTTTTTGCGAATACTGTGAAAAGCCCGGGCTGGTGGAAGAACCCCAAAACAAAAACAACGGTTCCTCCTTTAGTCCCAGGGGTTTACAAAAGCCCGTAGGATAGGAATTGATAGTTTTCAACAAATGTGCTACTGCGCCAAAATGAGTTTTAAAAAGCCCAAAAAAATATTCAGAAGTTACACGAATGAGAAATTTTGTTTTTTGCGCAATGACAAAAGGAACAGTTGCTAGAAAATTTTTCTATCAGAATTGTCGTACAACGGGTTTTTTGAAAAAAATAGGGGGCACCACGTGCAAAACAGCTATTTAAAAACTTTCGGATAATAAAAAATATTTTTTTTCACCCATCAATACACCTGCGGTGATACAAAAATTTCTGGTTCAAATTTAACTGCAAGGTGGCTCTATGAACAAGCTTGGCCTGCCCCAAAGGAAAAAACACCTTTGAAAAGTATACGGATAATAAAAATTGAGTTTTCACCCAAAATACACCGCAGTTATAGAAAAAATTGTACCTAATATAATACAGGCTGTCAAGTATATTTCACCAAAAAAAGGCCAAAAAATGTTTAAAAAAAACCCCTTGCAATGCGGATCTAAAAACCCCTCTGGGTTGCACAATATCCACTCTCCTTTAAAAAGCCTGTCTTTCTGTCTGTGTTCGCCCGCAGCCCCCCAGCCTTCTCTCCCCCACTCCCCCCCACAACCGCTAGATGACTTTTAAAATTCTCTGCAAGTAACTAAAATCTGCAAATCTCTTATCTACCTAAGTTTCTAATGTTCACAGCTAAAAGTATAGCTGTCTGTGTAAAACAAATAGAACAGTTTCGCTGAGCTGTTTTGACAGAAAACCGAGCACACGTCCTGCTCTTATGATACATCTAAACACAAATACAGTGGCACACTAAAGACTAAGAAAAACCTCAAGGTATATAGAAATATTGGAAATGCTTTTACTGCAAAGGGAAATAGGGAAAAAACCGGGGACTCTTAGTTTACAGTATTTGATCAAAGATTGTATTAAGCTCACCTCCCAAAACGTCAAGGGGATCCCAGAGCAGTGAGTCCCTCCCACTAAACATGTTACCTCTCTAGGCGTCAAATCCAGACAGCAACTTCAGGGAAGGTAGGACTAGCAATTGGGTTATCCTGCACTGGTTTAAAAGAGGCAGCTGAGTGCAGCAAGCCAAGAGATTGCCAATCTCAAATGAACTACAAAACGTATTAAACTGTGCACATCTAAAATTACTCGAAAAACGCAAGCATAGGTGCACACTGAAAGGCAATAGCATACAGAGGCACTCAGCTTTCCTCTTTTAAACCAGTGCAGGATAACCCCAAATTTCTAGTTCCTACCCTTCCTGAAGTTGCAGTCTGGATTTGAAAGCCTAGAGAGGTAACATGTTTATTGTAGGGACTCACCTGCTCTGGGGATCCCCTTTACGTTTTGGGGGGTGACTTAATACAATCTTTGATCAAATACTGTAAAATAAGAGTCCCAGGTTTTTCCATATTTTCCTTAGCAGTAATGCATTTCCAATATTTCTATTATACCCTTGAGGTTTTTTCTTAGTCTTTAGTGTGCCACTGATATTTGTGTTAGATGTATGCTATTGCCCTTCAGCGTGCACCTAAATCTTGCGTTTTTCAGAGATATTTTTAGATGTGCACAGCTTTATTACGTTTTGTAGTTCATTTGAGATTGGCAATTCATTGGGCTTTCTGCACTCAGCTGCCTCTTTTTAAACCAGTGCAGGATAACCCAATTGCTATGTTCCTACCATTCCCTGAAGTTGCAGTCTGGATTTACGCCTAGAGAGGTAACATGTTTAGTGTTGGGACTCACCTGCTCTGGGATCCCCTTGACGTTTTGGGAGGTGAGCTAATAAATCTTTGAAACAAATACCGTAAACTAAGAGTCCCAGGTTTCCATATTTTCCTTAGGGAGTAATGGGATTTCCAATATTTCTATATACCTGGAGGTTTTACTTGGTTTTTAGTGTGCCACTGAGATTTGTGTTAGATGTATGCTATTGCCTTTCAGTGTGCACCTATGCTTGCGTTTTTCAGAGAATATTTTAGATGTGCACAGCTTTATTACGTTTTGCTGCTCTTATGATACACAGACACACACTGAGGCTGAACAGGAAGGGCTGTTCTATGTAAAACGAGGTCATGTGATTTTTCCAGCCAATTGCAACCATTCACATCCCAGTCATAACGTCGCACACCCAGCTCACCCTGCTCTATTCTGTAAACTGATTTGCTGGCCCCAAAAATGACAGGAAGCGCTGAAAATGGCGCGATATTAATAGATTATGCGCAGATTTTCACATAAATTATCGCGTGATCAAAAAAAAAAAAAAAAAGATAAAAACCGTGCCGATTTCAACTTTGTCGATAATAATCGCTCAACACTAGTAATAAGCGATAATTTCAACTGTTCGATGGAGGAGGACAGATGTAGTTCTGGTACTGCTATTAAATGAGATGACATGTCAAAGCTGTCCATGGAGATTGTCACTGAGGCGTCGTTGTATGATGTTGTATGGGTTGGAGTTCATTGAGTTATTTGTGGAGCTCCTGATAGTTCACTTTGTTGTAGGATTAACTTTTGCTTTTGTCTCTAGGGCAGTCAGGCCGGTTAGGTTCTCTATGGTCCCTTGCTTCTGTGACTACAGGGCCATTTACTTTCAGGAAGTCTTACATAATGACTTTCCTCCAGGGTCTGGTGCCTGGAAGTTGAATCATGCCTTGCTGCATAGGGAAGATGTTCTTAAGGAGCTTAGGGATGCTTAACTCATCTGGAGGAATGACAAGTGCTTTTTTTAACCGGATCGGTGATTGGTGGGAGTTTTGTGAAAGTAGAGTTTTGAAGTTTCTTTCAGGCTAAAGGTAGTCAGGCATGTGGAAGAAAGAGGGACTTCAGAGAGATGCGTGGTCAGCTACATTCCCTGCAGTACCTCCAACAGTGCAGTTGGGATGTCAGAGAAGAGCTGGAGCAGGTCAAGAGGGGTCTGAGAAGGCACTTGGGACTCCTCTTCAAGAGTAAATCTCCTGGAGAAGGGTGAGAAATGTTCCTTTTTCAGGAAGCTCCATGCAGGCCACCCGCTTCTGAATGAACATGGATAAACTGTAACATCCAGTCGGGAGGGTTGGTGAGGGGAAGTTGTTCGGACTTCTCTGAACTCTACCCTAAAACCACAGACTTGATACATTAAAAAGTTTCTGTCGGGTTCCTTTGGGAATGGTTTCATCAAAAAATAGCATTGTTTAAGCCCCCGTTTTTATGTTACACAAATTTTTTAGGAATTTTTTATTTTTTATTTTAATTTTTCAACTTTCAATTTTTTTAATTCTTAATTTTTAATAAGTCCTGCAGCTTTTACTTTAGCCACTAGGCCTTGTTTTTGAAACTGCTTTAACAGCAGTCAAGAGTCCCTTTCCCAGTAGCTTCTTTGCCATAGGAACTTAAACTGACTCAGTCCACTTGACTTCTATAGGAGTTTTCTAGTTATGGTCTGTGACCGGGAAAAAATCAATGTGCAGGAGGTGAAAGGTGACAGTGATTATCTCTTCTTGTGACTGGTGGGTTCTGTGTTACTTTTCCCACACTGGTGTCCCCTTTTCCGTTTCCCTCTTGTGCTGATAATGAGCGACACTGAGAATTTTCTTTACGACAGAAGTGTCAACCTTTATTAGGCTTAGTGGCCAAGTGAAACTGCGGATTAAAATTATTAAAAAATATTGAAAGTGATATGGAAATTTAAAAAAGCCCAAAATTCTTAAATGTGTTTAACTTACATTTTTATGTTAAACAAGAAGTTATTTTTGGTGACACATTCCCTTTAACACTCTTGAACCTACAGGTGCTGCAGCTTTGGATGCCCCCTTGACAGACGAGGAGCTGCTCTCTGCCACCAAGTCATTTAGAGTGGCAGGACTCCAGGCACTGATTGTCTACTAGCCAAGCTATGTTGCACTGGGTGACATGATCTGTCCGGATTTACTGGAGCTCTATCAGGAGATGGTGTTGGAGGGCAGATTGCTTAAGTTGTTGTTTTTTTTTGTTTGTTTTTTTTAAGCGAAACAGAAGCAACATGCAAAACTGGCACCCTACTTCTCTCTTAAAGGTTGACTAAGAGAGACTTGCTAAAGCTTTTTCTAACAGGTTAAAGGCGTTCATCGGACATGTCATCCAACTGGCCCAAAACCTGCCTCCTTCCTGGCCATAGGATAGCAGATAGTCTTGCTCTGATGAGGGACACAGTCTATTACATCCAAGGCCATCATGCACAGGCAGTCCTGATCAGTCTGAATCAGGAAAAAATTTTTGACCCGGCCTCTCACGAGTTCATGGGTAAGGCTTTGCATAAACTTGTTTTGGTGAAATATTCTGTTCTTATGTAGCTTGATATTTACAGCACAATGTTGGTGAATGGCTGTAACTCCTATATCCTTTCTGGGATCAAATAAGGCTGCTCTCTTTCACCTCTCCTTTTTGTTTGTTGTATAGAGCTCTTTGCAGAGGCTATGCAGCAGAATCGAGAGTTCAGAGGGATCACCGCACTGGGACCAGCTCATGACGAGGCGTTCTGCAGAGCTTCAGGGGCTAAAGTCAACTGCGGGAAGGCAGAGGCTACAATCTTTGGTCATTGGCCTCTTTCCTGTTTTATGTCAAGCTAGATTTCATCAAAATTTTGGGAGTCTGGTTCGGATGGGAAGGTGTGCGAATAAAGTCTTGGCTAAAGTAAACCAAAGAATTGGCCTGTGTAGCGTTAGACAGCTCATCTTGGTATGCTGGTTCTACATAACGAAGTTCTGCCTGTGCAACAGTATAACGCCCATACTTGGCCCCTTCTTGCCACTGTTTGCAGGGCCATAGCCAGAACCATCTTCCGCATCATCTGAGATTCCAAGATGGATACAGTAAAGAGAAGCATCATGTACAAGGATTCTTTAAAGGGTGGAAAAGGGATACCTGACGTCCCCACCTTGCTGAGGATCTTCTTTGTATGTGATAGAGTTTCTGACCTTTGTACAGAAAAGTTGCCCTGTGGGAAGATCCATTTCCCACGTGTTAAAGTTGCCCCCCCCAGGGCAGGGCCCTGGTAGGGGGAAGTAGGATAGGTCCTACCCTTACAACTGGGACATTTCATGGCTTTGTCTGGTTCATGAGGGTACACCAGCCTGACTTGTGGAAAGCCAAGGTTTTTCACAAGCTTATCAGAGCCAAGGATGTGTTGAAGTCTGTTCTAGGGCTCCCTGATGTCACAGCTTTGTTCATTTGGAAAAATGTGGCATCATGCAGGCAAACCAATGGCCACAAGGATAGGTCTTGGATGGCTATTCAAGGAGGACTTCCCCTAAGGTCTTTTATGCATGCCTGCAACGTGTTCAAAATGCAATGCTGCCCACGGTGCCTTCATCGAGGGAACCTCTTTGCACATCTTTTGGGAGTACCGGTTTCCTCAGGGTTTGTTGGATGCTCTGGTTCAAGAACTCAAAGAATCTGTGCCTAGGAGGAGCCTTTCACACCAGCAGGTGCTCTACCATTTATTTCACAGGATACACACAATTGCAGCCATCCAAGAGGCCTGGTGTCTTATGAACTGCTTTAAGGATGTTATCTGGTGCTCCAGGAATTACCTAGTCTTGCAGAGGGAGAGGGTATCTGTGCCAGATTGTTGGAGGTTGATCCACAGGCTGCTCAGAGACGATGCCATCCCAGATGGTCCAGCTGAGCATGAGGATTAGTCCCTTTCTCCCCCCCTCCCTACCCTTTGTGTCGGAGTCTTTTACTAAAGCTTTGGACATTTGAACTCCCTTCCCCTCTACATGTTTCCATTCCCCTTTTTCTTTTATAGATCTGTTAATGGTTTATTGTTAATGTTTGTTGTGTGCAGCTCTGTTAGTGTAGCATGCGATGTTTAGCGAAGGTTAGCTTGTGCTCTGTGTCTTATCGCATGTTGCATATGGCAAATGTGTTAACATATGGTGTCCTGTGTTGCATCATGATCATCAATGATTGACAACATTTATAAAAGATCTCACAAAAGTGAGTACACCTCTCACCTTTTCATAAATATTGTATTATATATTTTCATGGCACAACACTGAATATATGACACTTTGATATAATGTAAAGTAGTCAGTGTACATTGTGACTCTATATAAGAGATGGCCGAGGGGCTCCAGATTGCCAACACCCTGAAACTGAGCTGCAATACGGTGGCCACTCACCACAGGCCTCACCTTGGTCGACCAAAGAAGTTGAGTGCACCTATTTAACGTCCTAAGCAGAGATTCTTTTCAAAATAGACATTTTAGTGCTACCCGCAGTGCTTCAGAGGTTAAAGGTGTGGAGGGGTAAGCTTGTCAGTGCTCAGACCATATTCCACACACTACATCAAAATGGTATGCATGCCTGTTATCCTAGAAGGAAACCATTTATAAAGATAATGCACAAGGAAGTCCACAAACAGTTTGCTGAAGACAAGCAAACTTAGGATATGGATTACTGGAACCATGTTCTGTGGTCTGATGAGACCAGGATAAACTTATTCAGTTCAGATGATGTCAAGCTTGTGCGGCAGCAACCAGGTGAGGAGTACAAAGACAAATGTGGTGTCAAGCATGGTGTTGGGAGTGTCCTGGTTTTGGTCTGCATGAGTGCTGCTGACTGTGTGGAGCTACAGCTCATTGAGGGAACCATATATGCCAACATGTACTGTGACATACTGACGCAGAGCATGATTACCTCCCTTTGAAAACTGAGCAGCAAGGCAATATTCCACCACAACAATCCTAAACACACCTCCCAGAAGACCACTGCCTTGCTAAATTAAATTAGGGTAAAGGTGCTGGACTGGCCAAGCATGTCTCCAGACCTAAACCCTATTGAGCATCTGTGGGGTTTCCTCAAATGGAAGATGAGGGAGCACAAGGTCTCTAACATCCACCAGCTCCGTGATGTAGTCATGGAGGTGAAAAAGGATTCTAGTGCTTGCAACCTGTGAAGCTCCAGTGACCTCCATGCCCAAGAGAGTTAAAGCAGGGCTGGAAAATAATGGAGGCTACACAAAATATTGACACTTTGGCACAATTTGTCCATTGTCACTTAGGGGTGTACTCACTTTTGTTGCCAGTGGTTTAGACATTGATGACTGTGTGTTAAGTTATTTTGATGACACACCAAATGTACACTCTTATACAGGCTGTACACTGACTACTTTACATTGTATCAAAGTGTCATATCTTCAGTGATGTCCCATGAAAAGATAGAATACAATCTTTACAAAAAATGTGAGGGGTGTACTCACTTTTGTGAGATAATATAGATAAGAGTGTCTAAAGGCACACCAAGTTTATCAAACAGCATGACCCACTGTGATAAATTTAATGCTTTTGGACTAGTTTAGATATATTTAATCATAATATGAAAACTAAGAAAATTTGTAAATCTTCCCTATTTGTTAAAATTTGTTAGAATGCTGGAGCATCTTCTCTTATAACTCTGTGTTGTGCTGTTTCTCTGTTAATCCTCCTAGAAAAGTAATACTGAATCTGTCAGATGGGTGTCACCAAGAGATGGGCGAATTTCTCAAAAATTTCCCGACAAAAATTACTTCGGGTCAAATCACATTAAAAAACAGCTATGTCCAGGCTGCACAGAGCCTGCAGGGTGCTGTAGAACGTTGTGCTATGCTTAAATATGCAGAGGGAGCTTGGTTTGGTCTTCATACAATGTTGTGTTTTAGTATGACACGCACATGACTGCCGCCACTCTTAGAATTGCTTCACTATAAAATTCCCTGGGCACTAAAGAGGGCAAAACTGACAAAAAAAACTGAAGGGGGAATGTAGCCTGATAAAGTCATGGCAGCGACAGCTGGAAAAAAAAAAGCTGAGGGCTCAGGTGGCAACATCAGTGACAGAGTGTGGAGGTGACGGCAGCAGCCATAGCAGCATGAGGTCAGAGAGAGGCACAATGACATTCTGGAGGTGGCAAAAGCAGTAGTAGGGCACAGAGTGGCACAATGACAGAGTGGAGGACACAGCAGCAGCATGAGGTCAGAGAGTGGCACAATGACATTCTGGAGGTGGCAAAAACTGGAATAGGCCACAGAGTGGCACAATGACAGAGTGGAGGTGACGGTGACAGCAGCATGAGGTCAGAGAGTGGCACAATGACAGAGTACCTGGTAAAGATGGTTGGTGGCAGATGGATAAACGGTCAGCAGATGTGTGGCATCAGGCAGGTGGGGGCATCAGAATAGTGGCTGAGGCAGGTAGTTTGAACCCAGACTAATTTCTCACAGTTTGGGTGAGGCGTCATGGTTGATGTAGTCTGACGCCTAACGCATTGGTGTGTGGAAATCCTGGCCGATCCACGCCTGATTCATCTTGACAAAGGTCAGTCGTTCCACATTTCCCAGGGACAAGCGGGTTCTCATTGGGCTAACGATGGCCCCCGCTGCACTGAACACCCGCTCTGATGCCACACTACTGGCCGGGCAGGACAGCTTCTCCACTGCAAACTCGACAAGTTGCGGCCACACATTCCGTTTTTTCTGCCCAGTAGCCCAGTGGATCTTCTAACTGGGGTGGCAGAGTGCTGTCCAAGTAGGCCACCACCTGTTGGTTCAGAGACTGCTCCAGGTCCTGCTGCTGCTGGCGACTTCCCTCCTCACTAGGCGGGTGAAGGAAGCTGTTCATCAGTGACTCCAGACTTAGGTTACTGCTGATGGAGCTGGTACTGCTCCTGCCCCCTCACCTTTCCCCAGCAGCCGCGGCAGTAGTACGTGAGCGCTGAAGAACCCCCCGGTCAGACCTGTCAGAGGAGGGACGATGCTGCACATAGGCAGCGACCAACTGACTACGGAGGATTTCCCTATAGTATTTGAGTTTGTCCTACCTCTCAATAGCTGGGAAAAAGGGTCCCATTTTGGACCGATAGCGAGGGTCCAATAGGGTGGAGAGCCAGAAGTCATCCCTCTGCCGGCTGCTGACTATTCAGCTGTCACTAGCCAGGCAAATCAGCATGCTGCGGGCCATCTGCACAAGTGACTCCGAGGGGCTCCCTGCCTCCATCTCCACTGTATACTGCCACGGTGCTTGCGGGTCACCTGCCTCGTCTTCCTCATCTCCATCTACCTCCTCCAGCTGCTCCTGCTCCTCCTCTCTTGTCACCTGGGTAGAAAATCCACTCATTTCACCAGACAATGCTTCTGCTCCAATGTCCTCCTCCTCCTCCTCCATTTCAGTCCCCACTGGACTTATATGGCCGTGAGATGTAGTCGCCATGTCTCCAGTCCCCTGCCCAGACAGATTTTTCAGCATCTGTTCCAGGAGATGAAGCAGTGGAATGACGTTATTCATCCCATAGTCCTGGCTAGTGACAAATAACGTGGCCTCCTTGAATGGCCTCAACAAACGGCAGGTGTCACGCATGATCTGCCACTGGCTGACATCAAATTTACACAGGTGAGTACTCCTGTCCGCCTGGATCATCAAAGAAATCGTTAATGGCCTTTCTCTGTTCATACAGTCGGTCCAACATGTGCAGGCTGGAATTCCAACGGGTGGAAACATCGCATATCCGAGTGTGTTGGGGGAGGCCGTTCTGCCACTGCAACTGGAGGAGGGTGTTCCTGGCTTTGTGCATGCACTTCATCCATTCCTACAGTTTCCTGGCCATTTTCAGAATCTTCTGAAGATCGGTAGAAGACTTCAGGAACCTTATGACAACCAGATTGAACATGTGCACCATGCAGGGCGCATGGACCATCCCTCCTCGGTGCAGCACAGACACCATGTTCCTCCCATTGTCCGTCACCATGATTCCGATTTGCAGTTGGCTCAGAGAAAGCCACACGTCGATTTCTTGCTGCAAGACGCAGAGCAGTTCCTCCCCTGTGCGTCTTCGTTCGCCGAGGCAAGCCAGGTGTAGAACTGCGTGACACCGCTGTGCACTACACATGTGGTATGATGGAGCAGTACTTGTGGAGGCTGAGATGTTGGTGGTGGAGGAGGCGGACATTGGCGCAGGAGCCGCAGTTTGACAACGTGGAGGAGAAAGTGGCATCTGTCCAAGTTGTTGATGTGCCTGGGCAGGAAGCACATTCACCCAATGGGCCGTAAACGACATGTACTGGCCCTGACCGTAGTTACAGCTCCAGACGTCCGCGCTGCCGTGCATCTTGGAACAAACCGATAAGCTCAAGGACTGGCCCACCTTCTTTTCTACATATTTATGAAGTGCTGGTACTTCCTTTTTGGAAAAGAAATTACGGCTTGGAACTCTCCATCTCGGCTCTGCACAAGCCATTAGTTCTCTGAATGGTGCAGAGTCCACCATTTGGAAAGGGAGGGACTGCAGTACCAACAACTTGGACAGAAGTACGGGCAGCTGCTGCACCTTAGGATGGTTGAACGCATACTGTTGTCTCTTGGCAATCGCCTCGCTGAATGACTGCTAGCGCCATGAGTAGCGAGGAGCAGGAGCATCTGGACCAGGGGATGATGTCAAAGAGAAACAGCTCCCTTCTGCAGAGGTGGTGGAGCCTTGACTGGCTGCAATGGCATGCGTGCCACTGGGCGCTGCTGCTGCTGTGGCGGCAGGATGGACCACCACATCCGAGCCACGTTTCTCCCAGGCCACCGGATGGTGACGCTGCATGTGTTGACACAGGGCCGTGGTGCCATCGTTAGCTCCCTGGCCACGCTTCACTTTCTGCCCACAGATTCTACATATACCCATATTCGGCTCCTCCGGTGTCTTAGCAAAGAAATGCCACACCGCCGAGTATCAGATTTTACCGCCAACGCTCCACACTGAGTGACTACTGCCGCCGCTGCCTCGCTGAGCCCCTGTGCCGCTACTTTTTTGGACCTGCGAAGCGGGTATTTTACCCCGTGGCCGCTTGGCTTCCGACCTCACACTGCTGCTAACCTGCTGACTCACGGCCACACAACCCACTTGCTGGCTGCGCCGCTGCCTGACGCACAAGCCGACGCTCTCTTCTCCTGACTATGATGAAGCCCTTGCTTCACCCGGTTCCCAAATGCGGTCGGCTACATCATCATCTATTTGTGTTTCATCGTCATTGCTGTCCTCATCACCGGTCTTGGTATGCAGAGGCTGACCCCTCACAACATGACCTCCCATGCCACTCTCCACATCTATACTTTGCCGCCAACTGCAAGAAGCAGGGGATATTGGCCCCATTTCTTCGCTGCCAAGTAGCTGCTGACTGCCCTCCTCAAATTGTTCATCCTCGCTATATAGTGGCGCTGAGCCCAGACCACATAGTAGATCTCTGGCTGAGGGAACCGGATGGGACAGAGGCGGGTTGAGGACAGGTGAGGGCCGCTGACCCGCTCCCAGGCCATGCCAACTAAGGGTTGTGTCTGACGTTCCCACCGACTCTTGGCTGGGGTTCTTAGATGTCATCTGGGAGGAAGTGGATGACCTAGTCAACCAATCAAGAACACGGCCGCTAGATGACATCGGCAGTTGTTGCCTCACCGAGTGACCCCTGCTGTGATGTCCCCTTGCTGTGCTGTCACCTGGGCCTGCTCCAGGAATGTTTGTGCCTCTGCCACTCGCAGGTGAAGAGCCTACAACCTCTCTGTCTGACATACTGTTTGTTCTAAAATGTACAGAAACTGTTTGATGAAGATATCTGTATATGATAAATAGACACCCTGTATTTGACTCCAAATGAACCCAGTAACAAGCTTGGGTAACCCTTGGATATAAATTGCGCTCCACAAATGGCCAGGAAAAATTTACTTGCATTTGTCGTTTAAAAACACTGTATTTTACTGAATGTAAAAGCACAAAAACAGGCTTAATTAACCTTCGGATATGAATTATGCTACAGGCAAAATTGCTTCTTTGGCGGTGAAAAAGAATGTTTTTTAGTCACCACAGCAGCAGAACGCTTAATTAACCCCTGGATGTGAATTGCGCAAAAGAATTGAGCAGCCAAAAACTACCAGCTTTATAGCATGTTACAATGGTGTGTATTTTACGCTACACAAGAGAAAAATTTGTAATTAACCTTCGCTTGTGAATTATGCTACAGGAAAAATGTATTTTTTGGCGGTGAAAAAGACTGTTTTAGTCACCACAACAGCAGAACAACGCTTAATTAACCCCTGTAAATTGCGCAAAAGAATTGAGCAGCCGAAAATGAAGTGGTATTTGTATTGTAAAAACACTTTCTTTAAATGAATACAACAGGAACAGGCTTAGATCACCCTTGGATATTCAATGTGCTGTGAGCAGATAGCATTAAAATGTATATGCAGCTGCACTGGACTTCAGATCCAATACCCCACAAAATCAGAAATAGAACGTTAAGAGAAGCAGTCTGAGACAAGCTGAGACACTCCCCAAAAATCGCTGTATTAAAATGAGTTCTTTAGTAAAAGATTAGCAGCCGTGGCAGCACCTTCCCTGATCAGTACAGTGAGAGCGGTATGAGCTCCCAGCGTTGCGCCCGGACTTATGTAGTGCGGTGACATCACAGAATCCCGCCGGTCTCTGATTGGCTTCATCTCTGCACATGTCATGCAGGCTATGCCCTTCTTCCTCCCAGAATTCTTTGCCCCATGTAACGCCATGTGCTCGCAGCCATTTTATCAATCAAAAGCACACTTCGTTCACGCGAAGTACCCCAAAGTTCGACTTCATTTCGAACCGAAGTATTCCTGAAATTCTCAACGAATTCCACTTCGTTAGAATCAATTCGCCCATCTCTAGTGTCACCATTCCAGTTTTGAAAACCGGTGAGTCCCTGCACACACTGATTGGACAATGTCGGACTTTTCAGAAACAATCCCTTGTAACTGGCAGTTTTCAGGTGAAAGATTGAGCAATATATTTCTAGAAGGAATAGTATGAGAACAGCACAACACAGAGACTTCTAAGAGAAGTTATTTCACAGAAAATACAAGGATTTGCTAAACCAAATGTGTCAGGAAGTATCACAGGGCCACGTTAAGTGTTCTTATGAATCAATTTTGTACAATGCTGGTCAAGGTATCCATCACAATGCGCTACCTATATGATTTATTCAGTGCAAGTGTAAAGCCACTTAAAAATGTGATTGGTGCAGGGGAGAGTTTCTTTCCCTGACCTGCGAACATACTACTGGGCGGCTCAGCTCTCCCACGTGGTTAGATGGCGAGAAATTGATCTCCTAAGGGTTATGGAGCTAATAATTAAACCATGGAACCCGGTGTACGTACACCCCTTTCATTTTCTCTTCTCAGCACCTCTTAGACCTATCCACTGCTACCAGGGTCCCCCCATTCTCAAACAATGTCTTTTAATATGGAAACGAGTGAAAGAATTGTATTATCAATCGGGTGTAGACACATATACTCCTCTTTGGAACAATAACAATATGCAAGAACTTCTTACACTCGAGGACACTGTATGGAAGGGAAGGGGGGTGATATATATATTCCAACTATATGAAAATTCGCTACTTAAGTCATTCCAGGATTTGGCTAGGGAATATGATATTCCTAACACCCAATTCTTCCATTATCTCCAGCTAAGACATGCCCTACATACGCAATTTTCAGTGAACCAAATCGTTTTTCAAGATTTTCCTATACTCCCTATCCTGTTATCCCCTCCCCCGTTGAGAGGCCTCATAACATGCTTCTATGCGTTGCTGTTGAGAGGAAGGTTGGGCGACCCATTTCGGGGAAAGAGGAGCACTTGGGAAGGGGACGTGGGTCCCATAACAGAGGATCAATGGGCTGTAGCCTTGGAGACCCCCAAATTAGTGTCCCCGAAATATGGGGAAAGAGTAACCCAATTATATATACTACACCGAGCATACTATACCACCACACCTTTACATAAATTTAGACCAGAGATTCCTGACCTATGTCCGAAATGTCTTTCTGTTCCGGGTACCTTTTTCCATCTATTGTGGACCTGCCCTAAGATTCAAGGCTTTTGGCAGCAAATCCTTAAGTTTTTGAATGATAAAATGGGCTGCCCGGTACCGGATGACCCAAAGGTTTGCCTATTATTCTTGGATCCGGAGGACTACCCGTCCCCGGTGACCCGCACATGTCTTACTGAACTTCTTTTTATTGCCAGGAAAACTGTAGCTCGACACTGGTTGTCCCCTTATACTCCCGGACTGCAGGAATGGACAAAATCTGTTAACGCCACCCTCCCTTTTAAAAAATATATTTACCTACATCGTGGGTGCCCAGACAAATTTTTTAGGGTCTGGCAGGACTGGATTGACTCCACTCATATGGCCTTGGCCATTCCTTATGTCACTTGAGGCACTTAGTAGAGACCGGATGAGAGCCCTGGGTTGTACACCTGCTCACCCACTGACTTCCAGAGCGCTAACTTGTAGACCCTATAGTCTATACAGACCTCCTATGATGATACATGATATCCTCACAGGGAAAACGAGGGATACACACACACGAAGTTCTAAGTTTAGGATGGTGTTTTAAATGTTAAGGCTGGTTGTTATTTCAGTCAAGTTTCTCTCGCAATCCTGATACAATTGCATGCTAGGAAGGCTATGGGTATCTTATGCCCTGCAAAGTTTTTCGTACCAATTCCCTGATGTATCCTTAATTGGATGATATAATTGAATGCCAAAATTATATATTTGTATCTGTTTTATATAGGCTATTTCTATGTACTGATCATGTATTTCCTGCATATCTCTTAAATAAACTTAATTTTGGTTTAAAAAAAAAAAAAAAAAAGTGATTGGTAATAGTGCGACACCTCTGTGGCCCCAGGTCTAACCATCTTAGATGTTTGATTCTTCTTACAGTTCATGAGACAAAAAAGTTTAAATTCAATTTCAGTTCAGTTTATACAGCTTTTATTAGTATAGTGGATTTTTTTGTTTTGCAAAAAACGTGTTAAGAAATGTGTCCTAAGATAATGAACTTGTGGAGGATGAAGCTTTAACCTCATCTCTAGAATGGATGTCTCGGCGGGCTGCGTAGTCTCGGATGTTGGAGAGACCAGGCACCACACAACAACTTAAGGCGCTATGGTAGATATTCATGTCATCGACATCATACCACTTATTTGTTGTTTCATCATAACATTCAACATTGAAGGTGTCGGTAGATCCATTGATGCCGCCTACAACAAAGAGAAGTTCATCTACTAATTCAATGACTCAGTTTCTTCGTGGTGTGAGCATGGCAGGCACTGCACACCTGGTGTCGTTTATAGGGTTATAAGCCTCTACTCTTCTCAGGAGATTTGTTCCATAAAAACCTGCAACCTTAAATAAGAAAAAAAAGGAACATTAAAATATCAAGTGAAATTGAATGAGGTTTTAAAAAAAAAAAAAAAAAAAAAATTAGAGAAGTGTTTTGATGACTTTATACCACAAATCTGTTGTCACTGAAGGTAAACTATTCTGAATAATTAGTATAAGTATTACAAAAATTCATAAATGTCCCTCATAGCTATAACAACTATACTATATAACATCTGCATCTTGTTCACAATAACCTGAACTTTAGTACTATTCACAGTAAAATAAGATGAGAAGAGCAGTTTGTGGTTTTGCTTGCATTTTAGGGACTCGTTCACACGGCTTATTTCAGAACGTATTTACAACGGATTTCCGATGTAAATACGTTCTGAACTCAGTTGAAAATCAGTTGCAAATAAGTGCCACTAAGTGTGGCACGTATTTGTAACTGATTTCCCGACGGATTCACCATCTACAATCATTGTAGGTGGTGAATCCGTCCGGAAATAATTGACATGCACATTGTTTTTCCGTCCGGATTGCCGTCGTCAATCCGCGGCGGCAATCCGGAACGGAATTTTGCGTCGTGTGAACGACGAGCCGTATTTTCTATTGAAATCAATAGAAAATAGGCTGTGACTTATTTCGGACGGATTTGCCGACGGATTGACGATCGGCAATCCGTCGGCAAATCCGTCCGAAATAAGCCGTGTGAACGAGGCCTAGTACTCCTGAAATTACAAGCCATACAGAGTGAATAAATCAGGTGATACCTTTTAGGGGCTAACTGAGTATATTTGATGGTGAGCTTTCGAGAGTACTAGCTCCCTTCTTCAGACATGATATTATAAAAGAACTGAAAATTTACAGACTTTTTATACACAAAAGACATGGACCTTCAAAGGATCTTAAAATTCTTAAAAATAACAAAATGCAATATCCTTTGAAGGTCCATGTCTTTTGTGTATAAAAAGTCTGTACATTTTCAGTTCTTGTATAACATCATGTCTGAAGAAGGGAGCTAGTACTCTCGAAAGCTCACCATCAAATATACTCAGTTAGCCTCTGAAAGGTTTCGCCTGATTTCTTCACTCTTCTACTACTTTCTATGGCTAACACGGTACAACATTATACTACAAGCCATACATTAACATATTATTTTAACGACTTCTGGAAGTGGATCCTCTGGACCAATGCAGGCGATGGTATAAGCTGCACCAGGGAGTGGAGTCTAAGAGGCCGCTGGGATGGTCTTGCTGCGGCAGGTGACCCCTAGGTCACTACACCTGGCACAACTTGCCTCTGGTGGTGGCTGAGGTGTAGTGTGGTACAAAATTGTAAAGCAGGTTCCTAGTTGGGGACAGGAAGGAAGGTCAGGACTGGCAAAGGTTGATGGTTGAGAGACTTAGGCAACAGATACGGTACATGGAATATCAGGAAACATCTCTCAATGCTTTCTCTCTAGGCACAAGGGTACTATTGATCTGGCAGGGAGTAGGGGGAAGAGGCAGGGTAAAATAGGATCAGTGCCCAGTGATACACAATTACTGGCATGCTGGCTCTTTCAATTTCACAACGGCAAGCAGAGACAGCACAGAGAGTGAGGAGAGGCGAGTAACAAGTCCCGTCATGAGTAGCGGGTGTGTCTGCGGCTCCATATGCGGTTGCAGCACCACTCACCGGTGCGCCTGAGACCCGGTTTGTGGGTCACGGGGGCACCCATAACATTTATCAAAGTGGGGCTTTGTCTCCATCCATTTCTCCACAGGGATGAAATGCAGAACAGATTACTAAATGATACCAGTCATTAAAAGGGAGTCCTCCATACCACATATACTTTTTCTCCATAGGCGATGACTCCCATTCCACTAAGCTGGCTACTCATTGGAGAGATTGCACTCCACTGCTTCGTATCAAGGCTATACACCTCTGCAGTAATCAAGCACTCATTCCCATTAAATCCTCCGCATATATAGATCTGTAAAAAAATATTGGACAAATATTTTTCATATACAATTTTTTTTTTTTTAAATCAGTCTAAATATGGGCACACACCCAAAATACATGTCGTCTGAACCCACCAACTTGAGCATAACTGGCTGACTATGTGTGGACCCGAATTCTCCCTTGGTTTGGACATGATGGATATCAACATGCCCGTTCAATTTGCTCCCCACACTCATGTATAGAAAATTAGTGCATGTTTTTTCCCCCTTTTATTGTGGAAAAACTGCTGTTCTACTAGAAAGTAACTTGATTGGAACTGTATCGAAGCAATGCACAGAGACTCTGCGGGAGAGTAATGTTTTGAGTTAGAGTATCTGCGGTCACCATATTTTGGTTGTATAACTGCTTGAAATCTAGGATTGTTTCTGCACTCGCTCTGTATTCTCGTGTGGTAGTATTTTCTGCCATTGCTTTCTTTTCTCCCCCCCCCTCCCCCACTCTCTAGCTAATTTCAGATTGTGCTCCCTTGTTTTGTGTTCTGTTCTTTACAAAAACCTGAACCATCAATAAAAGGGGTGTTCCAGGACCAATAAATGTTCATTGGTCCATCAGAGTATGAGCAAAAATAGAAGATAAAGCTCATACTTACCTCTTGGACATCCACTCCCGGCTGCCGGTGCTTTCATCCCGGCTGAAGCAGTGAAGATCAGCGTTCACCTGACAGCTCCAACAAATTACAGGCAGAGACCTCACGTGCATGCGACATTGTGGCCTGTGATTGGCTGCACGATGAAAATTCACTGCGGGCGCCGGGATGACCGCCCCGGCAGCGAAGGAAAGTCCAGGAGGTAAGTATGAGTCTTATCTATTTTTACTCCTACCCCGACAGACAAGCAAGAATTGACCAGTCCTGCAACACTTCTTTAACACTTTACATATGTCTCTCATATCTCTTTTGGCTTCTAGGAAAATTAAGTTATTTAAGCCTTTCCTGCTAAGTTTTATGCTGGAGACCGTCTACTACTTATGTGTTGCCCAGCTTTGGACCCGGACGATTTTGTCAGTCTTTTTGTAGGTGAGGTCTCTACAACTGAACTCTATATTTGAGATGTGGTCCCGGTGAGCTCACAATCTCCTTTGTGCTGGTCATAGCATTCAGTTTTCTGTCCCTTCCACCTGACCACACCGTTGACTTTTAAAGCTGTCAGTAATCAGAACCCCTAAATCCCAATAAGAGTCTCATAGGATTCCTTCACTCCATTACATTTGAAAACTAGAGCTACAATTTTGACCATTTATTCAGTAATGCTCAGTCAATCTCCATTTACAGATACCTCCAGGAGTATCCGTGCTATTCCACACTTTTGCAGGCAAGCCTTACTCACGAAACCTTCTCTTATGTCACTTACAAAGGTTCTAGAAAGAACTGGAACTTAAAAGGGGTTGTCCCATTACATTGATTCATCTCACCTCAGTCCTGTTTGCTTGGTTTCACTTTGAATTCAGGGGCGTGTTTACTGGCTTCTACTAGGCTGCAGTAGAAGCCAGGTCTGTAGCTAACGAAACCAGCATTGGCAGCCTATCAGGAGAGATCAAACAGGTCTGTAGCTATAGCAACCTGAGGAGCTGATGCAGCCCATACAAGAGGGATATCTAGGAATAGGTAGGACACTGTTAATGGACACATATTGCAAAGTGACTTGTTTTAACATAAAAAGCAATCCTTGTAGTGAAACAACCCCTTTGAGCAAGAGTATACTAATAGGGGATGGAGAGGAAGCAGGTGATACTGGGCCCTGAAGCCTGAAGGAACCCCAACGCTTCTCTGCCACATAAAAAAAATCACCAGTACTATAAAGAGCACAGGGTCGTTGGGGCCCTTTTCTGAATTTTGCATTGGGGCCCAGGAGATTTAAGTCATGCCTCTGACCTTCTATTCATCACTGGTGTCTGGTCAGAATGTACCCCATTAACTCCAACATCAAAAAGTCACGTCTATCCCAAAATTATAACACTAAAAAGTGCACTTCATCTAAAAAAAAATTAAAAAAAATAAATAAATGCCTCCTCACTGAGGTCCATAGGTAGAAGTACAAAAATGTTATTGGTTGCAGAAAATAGTGCTGCAGCGCAAATTTAAAAAATAGAATTTTTTAATGGCCCTAAAACACGGTTTTTCCAGTATATTCTGTAGTACGTGAATGACACCGAAGAAAGGACATCTTGTCCTGTAAAAGAAAAGCCCTGGGATTCCTATGTAAATGGAAAAATATAAAAAGTAATAGCTCTTGGAAGACTGGGAGGAAAAAAAAAACAAAAAAAAAAAAACCTTAGAACCATATTATTATGGCCACTGTCAAAAAAAGGGAAAAGGGAAAATAAAACTACTTTCAAAAAAACTCCCCCTTTTTAAAAGCTCTGTACCCTTGGGTTGTATTTAAAATTTAAAAAATCTCCCAATATTTCCTTGTCTTAAACAGGCCCCGCTAAAAAGCAGAGCGGAAAATCCCCCCCAAATCACTGCAATAGAACCACCAAAAAGCCTGCCAAGGGGGAACTGAGCCTAAAGTGGATGGGGGCTCTTGGGAAACAGCATGGGGGAAAAAAATTTTTTTAAAAGGGGTTTTCTCACCACGCTGTTTAAATCAAAAAAAATTTTCAGATTGATGAATACTGTCTTTCCCTTTTTTTTAGGGCGGGGCCCGTTTTTTGGCGGGGGTTTTAGAAATTTCGCTCGGTATTCATATTCTTCAAAAAGGCACTGACTTGAAGCAGGAGATGTGATCAAAAAATTACAGTTCAAAGTAAAAAAAAACAAAGGAGCCCTAAAACTTATTTGGAAAAACCCTTCATTACCAGTCCCTACATTTTGGAAACCCTAATCTTTGTAGAGAGCAATTTTTATCCCACAATAGGAGCCTTAAAGGGACTCAGTCCCATTGACTTCTATGGGAAAGAGTTTTCTGGGCATGCTCTGTGACCGGGGAAAGATGTCAATGAAAGGGAGGGGGAGCTTTTACATCTCCTACTGTGACTGGGGATCCTGGGGTTTTTCTTTTCACATTTTGTCTACTTTTAAGTTAACCCTGCTTGGGGCTGAATAATGAAGATGTCAGGGGGGTGGCCGGGTGCCCCCGCGGCCCCCCGTGACCTTTTCCCCCCTGCCCCCCTCCGGCGCCCCCTCATTTAACCTGTCCACGCTCCGTGCATGCTGATCCTGCCTGTCCCGGCCGCCACCTTGTAACCCTGCTCCCGGCGACGGCTGGCCCCGGGGTTTTAAAAGCGCCAGGGGCCCCGGGTTTAATTGGGTCTATTCCCGGCCCTGGTCCTATAAAAGGGGATTTAACACCCCCAACCCCTCCCCCCCCCAAAGTTTGTTGGGGGTGCGTCCCTTTGCCTTGAAAAGTTTTTTGGAAGTCCTTTTTGATTTTTCCCTGTACCAGTCCTTTTGTATGTTTCCTGCCCTTTTCCCTTTTTCCCGGGCCTCCCCCTAAACCCGTCTGCCTGTTTTACCAGGGAAATCTGCCCCCTTTGGCCCGGACCTCCCCCTGTCCCCAAACACTTTCTCCAGATTATTTTCTTACCACCCATTCCCCCGGGCCCGCCATGAAAGGGCAAGTCACGTCGGGGGTTACGCCCTTTGCTACCCCAAACGCCGCAGCAATCCTTTCCCGCTTTGCAAAGGGCTTGGAAATCCCGGGGTTTATTAAAAATCCCCCTTTTGGCGGGGTTTAACTATCATTTTTGCGGGGTCCGCGGAAAATTTCCAAACCCCAAACCCCTTGCAGAAACCAATCGGGGCCATGGTTTTCCCCAAAGGGTACCTTTGCCCGGCCCCGGGGACGTCAGAGGGCCCGGGGGCCCCAGGGGCCCAGAAATTTTGACCAGCTCAAAGGCCATGTTGAAAAACCCTTTTGGGGGCCTTCAAACCTCTCCCGGCTGGTTTGGCCACGGCACCCCAGATGCCCCCTTGAAAGCCATGGCTCTCCCTTTGGCACCCTGCCCGGGGGTTTTTCCCTTGCATTTTCCCCTTTTCCCCCTAAAGTTTTTGGTTAGAGCCCCCAAGAAGTGCCGAGGTTCATCATTAAAATGGCTCCACCCACCTCGAGAGGGTTGGGGAAATTAAATTCCCCTTTACTGAGGGGGCAAAGGGTGGCCTTCAAAATTTAGCCTCTTTTTGGGCGGGAACCCCTTGGGGCCACCCCGGGCTTTTGGGGACCCCGGGAAAATCCGTTAAAGCAAACCCTGAAGCCTTCCCCCCGGGGGTTCCGCACCGTCTTCGGGGGCCCTTTGGCCGCCCCCCCCTTTCTGCGGGCCCCGCATTTCCGCCCCCGGGTCTGGGCGACTCCACGGGGGTCATTACTCCCGCCATTCCGCCCCCCTACCCTTTTCAGAACTGAAAAAAAGAGGTTTGGGGGAAACCCTTTCTGGAAAGGGGCCTCTCGGGGGCCCCAAATTAAAGGGATGAGCTCGCGGTCGGGCCCCTCCCATCCACTTTGGACAAAAACTGTTCGGTTGGCCACCCCAAAAATGGGACTTTAGGGTTTTGGCCCGAGAAAAAAAAAGGGAAGTACCCTCCAAGGGGAAGTCCCCCCTCCCCTCGCCGGGGTTTCCCTTTTTTCAACGACCCCCCCTTCCTCCGCCAAGGGTTTTTCGTGAGGACAAAACCCATGAGGTAAAAAAGGGGCTCACTTGTTTCCAAAGGGGGAAACGTCCCCAGCGAAAGTCGACAGAAAACCCAGCTTTTTTTCACCTGGGCGGTTTGGCCATTTCTTTGGGGGGCCCTGCCCCAGTGGCCCGGAAACTCTCGCAACTGGGCTCGCAGGAGGGCATCCCTTTGTGTCGTCCCCGCCTCCCCCCGTCTGCCCAAAATTCCCGTACTCTGTGGAATTTCCCGGAAAAGCACCTTAAAGCCACCCCCTTTTCCTTAAATTCGGGGTCCGGGGAATTTTTAATCCCAAACGCGCTGGTTCCCCAAATTTTTTTTGTTCCCGGTGACCCCCCCGCAAACCCCCAATGGTAGTCCCCCTCTGTCTTGGCGAATGCCTCAAGGAAATGCTATTCGGTTTTTCACTGCCCCCCACAACCGCGGGATAGGGTCAAACAAAAGGGGGACTCAAAAATTCTCGTTCTCCCTCGCTTTTTGAAATCCTCCGGGGCCCTTTCCCTTGGGTTGGGAAAAGGGCATGCTCCAAACCCTAAACAAAAACAGGCAAGTTTATCCGTTGGGGCCCCCGCGTCCCACTCCTGTTTTCCCCTTTCTTTTACTCTGCCCTGCTCTAGGGTTTCCGCCCTGAAAAGCCTAAGAAGCCTCTGCTGGGTCTCCCCAAACCTCTTTCCCCAGATAAAGGGCCGAGTTTCTCCGAAAAGACAGGCCAAAACTTTTCCTCCGTCCCGGGCTTTTTTGGAACCGTTTTTATCGAAACCCGGGGGATCCCCTACTCCTTCCCGGGGCAGAGTTTTTCCCTTTTTCCCGGGTTCCTAAAACCCAAAGGGCGTATTCGGAGTATATTCAGGAGAAACCTTTTAAAAGGGGCCCTTATACGCAAGTTTTCCCTTTGCCTGGGGGGGCCGGGAAATTCTTCTTTGTCGAAAAGAAAAAACTCCCCGGGCCCTTTTCCCGATTACGGGGATCAATAAAATAAACCAAAAAAAAGCGATACCCCCTCCCTCGGGTTCTAAAAACTGTTTTCGCCTGCGGGGGAAAAAAATTTTTTTTTTTTCCCAATTTTGGATTTAGGCGGGAACAAAAAATTGATTTTTAACCCGGGAAGGCAAACAAATTTGGGAAAAGGGCCTTTAATCCCCAAAGGGGCCCTTTTCGAATATAGGGGTTCATCCCCGTTTGGCCTCTGCAACGCTCCGGCATTGTTCCAAATTTTCGTCAAGAGATCTTCTGAAAACCTTCTCTTATGTCTGTGTCATTGTCAAAACCGGGGACGAAAAATTCTAATCTCCCCCAAAATCTGGGGGATTTCACTGCCCCATGTCCGCCAGGGCCCAAAGGGACATCCCCTTTCCCCCACCACCCCCTAAAATCCCCAAAGGGGGGAAAAAAATCCCCTGTTTAAAAGCAACCTCATTGCCCTTCCTAGGGACATCTTTTCGGGATCAAGGTCTCCATTGGACCCCTCAAAGCTTTCACCCCCCCCGACTGGGGGGTCCCCCTTTCCATCCACCCCTTTTTTTGGGGGTTTCGCAAACTATTACAGGAAAAGTGGGGTCCCGAAATTCTCCAGATTTTTTTCCCCCCGGTGGCCCCCTTACAAAAGAAGGCTACCCCAAACCCGGGCCCTCTCCCGAAAGCCAAAAAGGGCCTTTGTTCGTTTTAAAGCGCATTCGTTTTCAGCTCCGTTCTAGGACAAAGGGGGACGCTGGGGGCCCGGGGGAAGGACAGAAGGGGGAAACGCCCCCCCTCAGTAGGTCCCAACGCGGGCCCTCCTTAAAAAATTCCTCCTCTGGGGGTTTTTCGTACTTGCGGCTTTTTTTCCCCAATGCCCTTTCCTTTCCTCCCCCGAACAAATTTTCCCACGATCGGGTGATCGAGAATTTACTTGAAAAAACCCAAAAAATGGGAAAACTTGCTGGGGGGGGCTCCCCCCTCCCTTGGGATATTTCCCCGAATAAACAAAAAAAATCCCCCTCATTTTTCCCAAAGTCTTATTTTGATTAAAAACCTCGCAAGCCTGGGGGTTTCGCCTTCGCCCGCTTTTTTCCCCCCTTTCCCCCTTTCGACCACCAAAAAGAACATCGGGGGGACCCCCCCCCCCTCTAATCCCCTGACAAATTGGGCCTAGAGACCCCTGCCCCCACAAAATTTCCTCCTGAAAAATCTCCTCACTTTGGGCCCCCCCCGGGGAAAATCTTAAACATCTCCCCCCCGGGGGAAAACCTCGTGCCCTCCCAATGCAGCCCCCGAAATCCTTAAGGGGGGAAACTTTTCCCTCGAACGGGGGCCATTTTTGGGGTCCCCCAATTTTGAAAAAATTTGATCTCTCGCTACTTTTTGGGGGCCCCCCATTTCTCGTCAAGACTTTAGGGGGATTTTTCCCGGGGGCCCCTTTTAACCGGCCGGGTGCCCATAAAAAAGCCCCTCGTTCAGACCCAGGGCCCGTTCAGCCTTTTCCCCGGTGCCGAAAGGCCCTTGTCCCATATAGCAAATGGACTTTGTTAGGGACCTCCGGGCCCTCCTCGGGGAAACCCCACGGTCTTTTGGGTAGTAACCAATAGATTCTCGAAGAGGCCCCCAAACTTTGTTCCCCTGCCCGGGTTACCCCCCTTCCTCACTACCCAAACCCCCTTTTTTTCCCAAACCACATTTTCCGGTTACAGGGTTTTTTCCGGGTTGCATGTCGCTCGGATAGGGGGGGGTCCAGTTTGTTTTGAGATTTCGGGGGGCTCAAATTTTTGGGCCCATTTGCGGTTTTCAAAACCTTCTGGGGACTTCTGTCTTTACCCCCCTAAAACCAAGGGGAAGGTAGAAGGGGTTAACCAAGTTTTAGGTCCCAAAACCAAACGACATTTTGTACCCTCCTTTCCAATGAAAAATTGGCCCGGAACCTCCCCCCCCTTTGGGCGGAATTTTCAAAATAACAACTCTAAAATCCCGCGGGAAGCCTCCCCTTTCCCTTTAGTGGGTTTTTTTGGGCTAAAAACCCCCCTGCCCACCTCACCCCCTCGGGCCCAAATTTCGTTTCATGTTCCTGCTGTGGATACCCGGTGCAGGGACATCAGGCACCGGGCAACCCAAAAAAAAGGCCCCTTCTCCCGGGCTCTGTGCCCCCAAGGGCCCCAAGGCCAAGGGTTTTAACCGTAGACCTCCCCCCCAAATTTAAAAACCCAGGTGTTTAAGGGGTTTGGGGTTGGGTCCAAAAAAATATATTCGTTTTAAAGGTCCCCAAACTAAAATTTTGGGGCCCTAGGTATTTGGGCCCTTTTGTTTTCTTGGGCCAACTAAAAACCCCTGAAACCTTTACAAGCCCCGCTTCCCTTTCCTTTTAATTGCTTTACCCAAAACCCCTTTCCCCCAATTGTTTTCCTCCTAAACCCCCGGGGTTTGGGGGTTTGATTCGCTTTTTCCCAGGGAAATCGGTTCCCCCCTTTCCCCTTTGTGGGAAAAACCCACTGATAACATCTTTGAGGTAAAAGGAGGTGTGGCAGAAAAAGACAGTGGGGAGAAAAAGGGGGTTTTTTTCTGATCGCCCTTGGGAAGGGGTTCCCAGGGGAGGTTGGGGGGAACCGGGAGGCAAATCGGGCCCACCTGCCCCTCTCAAAATTCCGTAAAAAAAAGGTGAAACCAAAAGGTTTTGGGGGGGAAATGTCAGGGGGGGGCCCTGGCGGGTTTGCCGTCCACCCCGTGCCCCCCCCAAAACCCCCTGCCCCGCAGGGGGCCCCAGGAGGTAAATTCCTTTTCCGGCCCCCCGGGAAACCATCCCCTGGCCCCCGGCCCCCCTTCCCCGGGTCAACCCATCCACCTCTTTGCCCCCGGCCCCGGGGACGAAAAAGGGCCCGTTCTGGTTTTTAAAAGCCAGTGGCCCGGTAAATTAGTCTTTTTTTCCCCGGGCGCTGGTCCTATATGGGGGAAAATCCCCCCCCTTCACCCCTCGGCCAGATTTTTCGTTGCGTCCCTTTGGGTTTTGGGGAAGTGTTTGGGAAGTCCTTCACTATCCCTGTATCCAGCTGTTCCGCTTCTTTTCCCTGAACTTGCCTTTTTTGCCGCTCCCCTAAACCGCCCTTACGGGTTTTGACCCGAACCCCCTCCCGTGCCCCCTAAACCCCCCCCGGGGCCTTTTGCCCCCAACTACGTTTACAATTACGTTTCGTCCCCACGAAATTCCCCCCCGGCCGCCATCGAAGTCAGTCATGTCGGGGGGTAGGGGAACCTGGTGCCTCGGGGCCGCGCAAGTCCATCCTCCCTTTTCGGCGGGCCCGGGTGAATACAGGGGGCTCCCTTAGACTTGCTCCCGGCCCGTGGTTTTAAACCAAAATTGCTTGCAGTGGTTCCCAGGGGAATCCACTAAACCCTGCTGAAAAACCCCTTCCCTAAGGGAACAAAAAGGGGGTTTTAAACCAAAAATTAGGCCCCCTAGTGGGCCAAATGAAAACCCCAGGGGGTTTTTAAAAATTAAAAAAAAAAAAATTTATTGAAATGAAAAAAGGGAAAAATAAAAAAAAAAAAAAAAATGTATAAAAAAAAAAAGTGTTTAAAAAAATTTAAGTCTTTTTTTTGATTGACACTTCCCTTTTGGGTAAACGGGGAAAAAATTTTTAACCCTTTTTTCCCCAAAATTTGGGGTTTTCCTTGTTTCGTTTTTTTAAAGGATACTTTTTAATTTGCATTTACGGAGCCCTTGGGCTCTTTCAATAAAAATAAAAACAAATTTGGCAATGGGGGTTTTTCATACGGGAAAATTGGGACACATTTTGAATTAAACCCAAAAAATAATGTAAAAAATTTTAATGCTTAATAAAAATTATGAGCCCCTTACCCTTGTAAAATTAAAGTGTGGGGGCCCATTTGGCCCGGTCCCCCTTTGGGCTATTAAAAGGGGGCAATCAAAACTCCCCCCGGGTTGGGGTTTTCTGGGCTCAAAATCTTTCACATTTTTAAAGGGGAAATAAACCATAAAAAGCCCCCCAATCACATAAGTTTTTTCCCACGATAGAAACACTGAAAAAACCCTTTCTTTTCAAGTCCCAGGGGGGCAAACTTGCTGCCATATTTTCTTGATTGGGTTAAAACATTTTACATTGCTTAAATAAACCACGTTATCAAATCCACCAATCAGATACACATGCCCCTTTAAATATGCTGTGCCATGGAAAGTTCTCGGACAGTTCTCTTCACTAGGAATATGGACCCACTTGACTGCTTGGGCATCATAAATCAATGCATTAGTAGGTTTTACCTGACTCCAGCCACCAACAGCGAACAAGATTGCATAAGGAAGACGTGGTCTGCTCAAAAGGTTTCTAAAATCCGTGTCGGATGGACAATTCATATTCCGGTAACAAAACTTTTAAAGCATTAAGGACAGGTTTGCACTCTTCATCATCACATACATACTTGTTTGTTTTGACATTGTTGCTAAAGTAGTCAGTATGAATGAAGGCAAAGCGAAGCTAGAAAAAAAATGTTAAAGAAGTTCATACACCAACCAAAATCGTATACATGAAGAGTCAAATACATCTATATATTAGTAATATATAATAGTGATAAGCATGTTGACGAAACAGTAAAAAAATTCTAGTGATTAGAAAACCCCAAAAATTTTTGAGTTTGTTCGAAGTTCTTTTGAAATTTTAACTTAAACCCCATTAAAATTCTTGGAAAAGATGTGTTGGTTTAATTTTTATACCTATACAGGGGAGGAGAAGCTGGAATTTCCATCCAAACAATAAACTGGGGTTGGGAAAACTTTTGGAAGAAAATTTGGCTCTAATAGTGACAAAAAAAAATGAGGCTAAAAAACTTTTATTCTTTCAATGATAATGAAAAGAGGGGGCAGCTTGCAAGCAGGGGCGTAGCATAGGAGGTGCAATGGTAGCAGCTGCTACGGGGCCCGCACCCGAGGGGCCTAAAAGCCTCTTTGACACAAAGAGATTGGGAGATGGTGTTTTAAAATTTTATGAACTCTCAAAACTGCAAAAAGGGGAAATTTTGGGCACGGAGTAGTTTTTTAACAAACCCAAGCACGCTGAAAATAATCATGTAATGAATTTAGGCGTTTAAATGACAGAAAAATGTCCCCAAATAAACTTCGGGTGTGGGAAAGATGCAACCAACCATACAAAATCCCTAACTTTTGCTGTAAGGGGTTAAAATGCTATCAAAACTACAAAGAGCGGGTCTGTATAGTACAGAGAGAAAAAACGGGTGTTCACAAGCAATACCGTAATATATATAACTGGCATGTATTTTAGCACCCAAATGAGAGTCCTGCACCTCAGCGATTATGTTTGAGACTTCTCTGCGCTCTCCACTGATTGGCTGGCCACCAAAAGTGCAGAAAACTGCTGAAAATGAAACTGAAAATGGCGTGTCAAACTAGAACTTTACTCAATAACATTAAAATGTTCAGTTCGATTTCTAAAATTTAGAAGTTCTACTGAACTTAATTTTTTCTAAAACGTTCGATCTACACTATGTAAGAATATCCAAGGGGTCTTCAAACATTTTCTGCACTTTTATGTTTTTTTTAGAAAAGTAGTAGATGAGTGGAGTAGTTGCTGACTGAGTGTCATTTGACTCGTCTGTCTGGCAAGCTGGTGGACCTTGCAGGTTAGTGCAAGAGTTGTCACACTATGATTTTGCTGCAAAATGTATAAATTGCACCTAAGAGAAATCATTTTTGAGTGTAGAAGGTGACTGGGAGCACAAATTGATCTCCACGTGTGTACTCAGTATGGGGATAAGTTTGTCTCTCATAGAAGACTCTATGAGTTGATTGAAATTTGCTGTACTAGTGTGACAGATGCTGAGTGCTCCGGACCACAGCCATGATCACAAGGAATGAAGAAAGAACACTGGAGGTGACTTGTAGAAACAAAAGAATAATAGCTACAGAGTGTAACGGTAGCCGGGTATGTGTAGAGATGGTGTAGACCATGCCAGGGAGTGCAGTCCCAGGCAGGTAGTAGACTGGTGTAGGACCAAAAACAGCAACGGGAAAACTGGGAATCAGGCGTCAGCAAACTAGGGTAACAAGTAACTGACAGCAACCAGAAGTCTGGATCAATGTCAAAACATCACCAAACATCAAACTGACCCAGAGCAAAGGTCCTTAAGTCCTAGGTGGTTAGTGGTCATTGGCCACGCAATTAGGTACTGCTTCTTTAAATCTTGGCAAGCTTGCACACGTTTGCCCTAGGGAGGGTGCGTGTGTGCACAGGATGCTGGCAGCAGTGAAGACCAAAGCAGGACTGAGCAGAGGTGCCTACGCACTGACATAGGGGTCAGGGGCTGCAACAGGGACGCGAGCATCTGTGTTTCGGACCGTGGACCGTGACACAGAGGTTGTAGGAAAGCTGAATGTAACTGTTGGATCTGGTTATGCCCTTATACATGATATACTTAAGGGGGTTTTCTCATCAGGCTGCTTCATAGATCCTGTGCTTTACAACCAGTTTTAGGTTCCACTTCCTGGTTAGCCTGTGGGTGGCTCTACAGCAGTGACTAACATTTCAGCTCTGTTATACCTTGCTGAGCTGTTAAATAAACATCCTTGTACATTTGACATAAGCAGCCTTTTTACCAACATTCCAGATGAGGAAGGGATGGAGGCATGTAGGGAGGCTCTATATACAGACCACCATTTATCCAATTGCCAACAACCCAGCGCATAGTCCAGATTTACTGCCATCCGATTTCCACCTGTTTAGACTTCTCAAAGAAGGGGAAAAAGACATGATGATGATGTGCAAGCAGCGGTTCATCAGTAGCTACGCAATCAACAAAAACATTTTGTTTTTCTTTGCCATTAAAAAGTTGGTAAGACGCTGGAAAAAATATACTGCAATGGAAGGCAATTATGGAGACAAGTAATGTTATTTGTTTTTGCAATGAATAATAGCGGTATTAAAGGAAAGTGTGAAAAGATGATATTTTTACAGATGTATGAAGCAATGCATCTAGTAAAGTTCTTAAAGGGGGTTAAGTAGAAAAGAAATATTTCTAAATAATATTTCTCCAAAACTTAGGTAGGTTTGTAATTTGCTTTCATTTAATTTTCTGTGTGTTTCCTGCAGTTTTTGCCCTCAGCTATTTTTAAATTTCAGGAAACTTTGTACTTTTTGAACAGGGCAGGAAAAAAGGGTTTGTGTGAAGCCCAAGAGAACAGGTGGGCCAAAAAAGGTTTTTGGGTTTTTTTCAAACAAACCTTTTTTAAACCACAGCACCTTTTTTTTCCTGTCTCCCTTTGGCCCTTTTAGCATGAGTTTTAAAAAAGGGGGACAAGCCCCAGAAAAGGAGGTTTGGCAAGGAAAGGGAAAATTTAAAAAAGTATAGCAAAGGATCCTGAAACATCTCAGGAGATGTACTCAATAACCATGAGTTCCCGGTTAAAGATCACCCACTGATTCTGACTGCCTGATCACAGAAAACGTGTCTGGGAGGGTTAAATTTTTAAATTCATTATCATTTTTTTTCCCCTTTATTTTTTAAAAAAATTTGTAGGGTCGCTCAGCTCACTGAGGGACAGTACAAATAGGGCTAGTGTTAGAATGGTCATTCGCCTTGGGGTATCCTCTACTTTCTTCAAGGTCTTATTTTTGACCACTGTTGCTGTGCCTATGGATATACATTATGGGCCACATGTATGAAACTGTTTTGGTATAAAAAACTCACTTTTTTCCCCCCATAGGTTTCTATAGGGAAAAAAAGTGAGTTTTTGCCCAAAAAACCGTTTCATACATGTGGCCCTTGACCCGTTGGATGTGACATATGACTGGGGATGGTAGTGTATAGGAACTCTGGGCAGTGAGTTTACATCTTTTTTATTTTTCCTGCACTGGTAATTAAAATATTTTACATATGCAGTATATTTAATAAAGGTTATGTTTTATATATTAGGGGGGTTGTTTTCTTCTGTGGTTAGTATTACAAGACAAATGGAAACAGATTTCAAACAGGAACTGCTGCTGCTTGGCTTCAAAGAAGAGAGGCTGCATACAGCACAGTGCAAACACAGATTATCACAAAACAGCACACACTTTGCTTTTTCTATACACTTGTTTTTCCAATGGGCGGATTCTCGGGTTTAAAAATGATATATATCCTGTGACACGTTATCAAATATTAATTGCAAACACCCCTTAATTCTTAAAATCAAAAAGTGTACTAAAAAAAATACAAGGGACATAGGAATTTTTGGAAAGATTTTGCTACTTAGGATACATGAAAAAATTTTGAGGTTCTTAGTTCACATTGATCAAAACTGCTTAAGCCCAGCTCCCAATAAGCAAGGTGACCTCAATAGAGGTGGGAACCTACACTGTTACCTCTCTTGGTGCCTATTCAGACCTCCACACTTCAGGGAAAGAAAGCTCCAGCTACAAGATACTCTGCATGGATTTAAAAACCTTTGAAGGGATGGGCTTAGCAGTTTTGATAAAAATGGAATAAGAACTAAAATTTTTTTCATGTATCCTAAGTCAGAAATTCCTATGTGCTTTTGATAGTTAATTTGAAGTGTGCTACTGTTATTAAGTGTATGTTATTGCTGCCACACCGTGTGCCCCTATGTCATTTTTTTTCAAAAAATTTTTTTTTTGGACGTACAAACCCAAATATTTTTTTTCTAAAAAAAACAAACTAGTTTTACCTTTGAAGGGAAAGCGAGATGTCCGTTTTCCGGGCTTATTGGCTAAAATTTATCCACCTTAAAATGGCTTAAAAAGAAAACTTTCCCGTTAAAATTTTAAAAGTAAAAAATTTTTTAAGTTCCAAAACGATAGGTAAAAAAGTGTCGGGGGTTTCTTTATTATTAAAGTTTTGCAAGATACAAAAAAGGCCTTCTGGGGAGCTAGGGCAAAAATAATTTTCCAGTGAATTATAGTAACTGAACAATTTGGGGGTTTTTAGTTGGGTTATAAGTATGTTGACGTTTTTTATCGCAAAGTTGAAATCGGCAAGGTTTTTTGGTGATCGAAATTTCCAGATCTGCGATAATTAAGGTTTAAAATCGAGCTCACATTAAGTCGGTTTTTTTGGCGTTTCCGAATTTTTTGGGGGCCACAAATCGTTACGAATAGAGGGGGGGGATGTGTGTGCGACGTCATGATGGGTTGAGGGTTCGATTGGCGGGGAAAAACCCAAGACCTCATTTTTACATAGACAGCGTTTCCTTTTTCGCCTCAGTGTTCTACGTTCATGGGTTTTAAGCCGCGCTCTCCCGGGGCCAAACGCTCGGGCTAAATTAGTTATTTCGCACAGAGAAACCTCATATTACTGTGTCCTTTCCCAAATTTTTTTGGTTTGGGGGGGGGGGAAAGATTTTATTAGTTAGTTTGGAAAAATTTTAAAAGCCATCTCCCGCGAAAATTTCCCCGGGGGCGAACACAGACAAGCTCTATCTATAAAGAAAACTGGATAAATTTTCCCCAAGATTAGTGTAGCATTGTTGGAATATCTTTATTATTAACGTTTGCTATTAAAATTTTCCCTGGATATTGGCAGCCTGAACTTATAGGGGGATAACATCATTTCTGTAACGCAGGTCTCTTTGTTACTAAAAAACCCATTTTTTATTATCAGTATACATTTCAGATATTGTTCATTTTATTTTACCCATTACCCCTGTGACTGTTGATATATCCCCCTTGCAGTTAAATTACAACCCGCAATTTTGTAGTCAGCACAGGTTGTTTGTTCCAAAAATACCATGTATCTACAAAAACTAACAGTTACGTTTTTTTTGCTTTTGCACACCCCAGCTTTGTTCTTTGAGCAGCATCCCGTAAATCTTAAAACACAATTTATAGTCACCAAAAATGAATTGAAAAGGTTTTGTGACTTTTAAACCTAAGTGTGTTGCCTAAAAATGTGCACGTATCCCTTTGACTGTTTTTGGATTTAAATTTTAGCTTTCCGCCTTGTTTGGGTGTTAAAAATGAAGTGTTGTTTCTCTCCCTAGACTTTAATGGTAATCGCTCTAACGATGCCACTATCGAAAAACCTTTTTAAAGCGGCCGACTATCGCTACGTCATCGCCAAGCAATCGCTCAACACTAGTTATAAGGTATTCACAGCAAATTTGTACAAGAGCTGAAATGCCGAAGTTAGCTGCCACCACAAGGAGATTTTCTACATTGTTAGAGTTGATTGGGACCTTTTATGTGGGATACACTGAAAAGTTCCCTTAATCTGGAGAGACGGCAGGTTTGACAACTTTTTTCCTGTTTTCACTATTTGTGAATGTTCTGCAAATAAAATTCAACCAAAAAATAAAAAACATATTTAGCCAAAAACAAAAACTTTTTACAAAACGGGAAAAAGGGAATGGGAACAAAATTCACCCATTTATAGCACCTATCCTAATGCTTTGAAACCACAAACAACATGTAGTTAAATTTTCATTCAATCAAAAATGAGCATGCTGGCTTATACTTAAGGGGTTTTCTCACTACAAAGATTAGCTTTTAACAAGAGAAGTTGTATCTGCTCTGAGTGCACAAAGGTTTCTCTGGTTAGATCCATATTTTTGCTTCCGGATTAGATGAACAGAGAGTAACATCACCATAGGCAGAGCTCACTCTGGGAGAAGGCTCATTATCTGTAAACAAGATTAGCTTTTGTTTACAGAAAAAATTTTTTCACCCCTCAGAAACTTGTACTCTGTGTACTAAAATTTAAAGGGCGACGCCCATTAGGGCTGCACCATTGTTTTGCAGAAAAAAAAAAAGCTGTTGATGCCCTATTCTATATAGAAATTAACTGTAGCATACCAAAATTAGGCGCCTTACACGACAGGCACCACACATTGGAATGCGCCTGAAGTAGGTGCATCAAATATGCCTGCAATGATCTGCTATGGCCTCTTTTTTTTTATGTGTTAGGCGCATAAAATTTAAATTGCAAGGTTTACCCAAAAGCCCGTTTGACAGGTTATTGGCGCACTATAAACTCATTTAAAGCGCCTTAAAACGGTCTGGCGGCGCCTCTTTTCTGACATGTTGCCCTAAGTCTCCTGAATTTACATCTTTATAATGTCTCAGATTGTTAAAGAGAAGCAGAATATGCTAATCACTGCTTTGAACCAACCACAGTTTGAGGAGACAATGGTGGATATAAAAAAAAAAAAAAAAAAAAAAAAAAAAAAAAAAAAAAAATGCTTGTGACTCCATTAAAAACGTGGGGAGAAAAAACCCCTTTAAAATAAGTGCTTAATGTGTAATTTGGCAGCACTGCTCAAAACTCAGCAGAATTAAGGGGCCACAGGGCTTTCTAGAGTGCTATACCCCTACAGGGTACATTGAACAGGTAGCTTTCAGGATTCCTGCTTTCATCCCAGACACTTATATGATCACCACCACTGGGCAACTGCAAAGCTGTTGGCCTTTAAAAAAACCCCAATTTTACGAATATAAATTGTCGCTGTAATTCCCCGCAACTGGGTTTTTCATTAATCCAAAAAATTAAAAAGGTAAAAACAATGCTAAAAAACTTACTTCCAAAAGGTTGTTTTTCCGTAATGGGGAAAAAAAAATTTAAAATAAAAAAAGCGAAAAAACGTTTTAGCCACACCCTAATGACCCAATACTATATATTATCTATTTAAAAATAACCGTACCAGAACACCAAACCCCTTAAAAAAATTTTTTAG
>JAODAL010026661.1:0-56333 GCA_025379985.1 Phyllomedusa bahiana | reverse complement strand
AAAAAGGTAAATAAAGACTTTTACAAATACTTTGCTGTTCTGATTTTGCTTTGTTTGAGAGATTGATGGAATTTTATCTCCCTAACTTCTCTACGTTATCAGTCACCTCTCTCTGCTCAAGCAGCCCTGGATGGTGTTGTCACTCCCTGTTGAGTCTTATCAGTAAGTTTATAAATACACTGCAGTGGCCAAAAAACGACCAGAAAACCAAATACTAAAAATGTTCATAAAACTGAGTTTTTTGTCCACTGCCTGTCAAAAGCAGCTGAAAAAACTTCCTTTTTTGGTG
The DNA here is from genome assembly GCA_025379985.1 of Phyllomedusa bahiana. Classification (NCBI taxonomy): domain Eukaryota; kingdom Metazoa; phylum Chordata; class Amphibia; order Anura; family Hylidae; genus Phyllomedusa; species Phyllomedusa bahiana. Next base: position 56,044 of record JAODAL010026661.1, on the reverse strand, counting down.
CGTTTTGCATTTTTTGGGACATTTTTGGAGCGTTTTTTTTTTTGCAGACCTGCACCGCCAAAAATTTAAAACACTGTAAAACTGGATGTTTTCAAAAAACGACCAGCAGCAAAAATTAGCAGAAAAAAGATGCTCTGTGGAGACGGCAGGATGTTTTTACCATTAAAGTCTATGGGAGCTGTTTTCAGTCGTTTTATTCAACATTTTTTTTTAAAACGAAAACCGCTGAAAAAAACTGACATTTTTCTGTGTAGTGGAGACAGAGCCTGAAACAGGAGCTTGTTTATCTATCTTACCAACAAGATTTAACCCTAGAGCTCTGTATTCTTGTGGACTACAGTTTACAATTCTCCTGCACTCATATCCCTCTTACAGGCTCAGCTAGGAATAGCAAAGCTGATATACCTATCAATGCTGTAGAAACACCCACAGCCTGAACAGAAAGTGTGAGCCTGAAGCTGCCTGTGACTGTGTAAAACAGCATGGCGAGGCAACCCCTTTAATAGGAGTTTTGGACATCAAATACCTATTTGCCACGATATAGAGGAATCTGTATTAGACATTTATGTCATATCCTATAGATAGGAAGTCTTTGAATCCAATGTCCCTTCAACTATAGATTGTCTGTAAACTGTATTTGGAAGGCACTGAAGCCACCTATTCACAGGTCAATTTATCATGGGCAGCAGATTTTTAACTGCCAGGAACGTCATAGGAAAGTTAAAACAGACAATAATAGAGTCATGTATGTAACTATAGCTGTTAAAGCCATTGCATTGGAGTTAGACAAGATAACTACATTCCCCTTATATTTACATAGTTAAATTTAACTCTTTCTGACACACTTATCATTACCGGTAGCACCCCTTTTTTCTTCAGTTACATAGCTAGTATCACGGTTAATACACTTTATTACTTGAGCTGTTCTGAACAACAGTTTGTTTGTTTTCCAGGCACAATATATCATACCTAACAGAGGGCCAAAGAGGAATGATTGTTGGTGCTCATCTTATAGGTGCATTATTGACCTGAGTTACCAAATTGATGGATGTGTCGAAGTCTACGGTTTCCTTGATCACATCTAAGTATGCAAAGACCGGCAAAACATCTGCAGACAAAAGTGGCTGTGGTTAAAAGTCAAGGCTTGACATAATGAACAGAAGCGCACTTTATCAATCTGTAATCAAAAACCAAAAAACTCACCAGCAACTAAGAGGTCCAGAGGTTGAGGGGACCCACCAATGCAAGATTACTATAGCTTTTTATAGGTAATAGTTAGTAGGTGGCTTTCTGCTCTCTAGCACTATTTTATAGATTCTCTGTTGTATCTGTACCTGTAATTATTACTACTTATACTGCTGTTTCAGTTTCCTATCATTAAGGGGTGGGATATAAAGATTTGTATACCTGGGTACCTTTCTTTCTTTAACCCCATGCTTGCCTTTTATACTAAAACTTATCTTTAAAGCTTTACCTTTTTTTCTGTAGTTGGTTTAGATTGCTTTCAAGGAACATTTGTTATCTATGTTGGTCTTTCTAAAATTTGGCTCTAAAATTATTTTATTAAAGTTTCAGTTTATTGAAAAGCAATTATGAGGGTTTCTTTCACTGGGTTTACCCCACACTTCAATCCCATTCAAGGACATTCAAGGACCATTGATGTGACATCTAAAAAATAACTATAATGGATACCACGACAGATCCATTGGAACCAATAGGGCAAATGTGGTCCAAAGTGATTATACTTGATCTATTTTCTGAGCATATATGCCTTCTGTACAGGAAAGAGAGCACAGGCAACTGTGCCAAGCACAGAAAGTTCTACGTTCAGGAAATAAAGCAAATTTGGCCACTTTAGACTACATTTGCCCTTATTGTTCTCCATGGATCCATTGTGGTATCTGTTGGGATAATTTGGTCAGGTATCCAAGTGGATACTGTGTGCTCAGGTTTTCCAAATGAATACCCTCATGAATTGGACCAAAATGTGGTGTGAAACAAGCCTATGAAAAGTCTTATAGATGATGAACTGTATGATTGTCCTGTATAAGTACTCAAGCATGCCCATGACAGGAGACCCGAATGGGACCAACATTTTCCACAGCAATGTATTCTTTAAAGATGTCAATTGTTTCTCTTGCAATTTCTGACATAACAATCCAACAATCTTCTCCCTCTAGACTCCAGCCTCCAGGTCAGCAATCGCACTGCAGAGGCTATTTGCTCTCCTCGGTACCTGATTGGAACAATTTAGACAGGTCTGCTTTTCACTCAACTCTCAGGACCTCAGTGGCCTCTTTCTGTATAGGCTTCAGCTCCAAGTAGCAATCCCATGCTAGGGCTACTTACTCTCTTGAAATAGTTGTTGCACACAGGGCAGTTCCTAGGCTAAAATTCCCTCAGGGCGAGATGAAGAAATTTCGCCCCCCCCCCTCCCTCCTGCCGGTAACATAATGCGCCACTATGCGACACATTGCACCACTATCACCCAAAGCCAAAATATACAAAAAGCTTTACCACAATGTGCTACGTATAAAACTACTAAATAAGTCATACAGTTACCAAATAACGCTACTACACAAAACCAGAATCCCAAGACCACATATCACCAACACACAGTGACCGAATAATACCACCACACCATGACCACATATCACCACCATATAGTGACCGAATAATACCACCACACCATGACCACATGTCACCACCATATAGTGACCGAATAATACAAACTGACCATTACTGAGTATAAACCATTATACTACAACCAATATTACCGGTGTACAGTGACCATACAGTGGTGGATACCAGCTGTACACAGGCTCTGCAGACATATAAATGATTACAGTAAAGTTATATCTAGTGACTCACAGGAGACGTCTCTGAAGAGTTGTTCTCTTTCTCTTCTTCTTCTTCTCCATCTCTCCCAGACACCATGACGACTACTCCTGACTCTTCACTGTAAAATTTACAAAACAAATATCTTAAGACTCCTCAATTTATCAGCATTTCTCTACCAATTCCTATCTACAGTATATACAAACTCCCCATCTATAGCACCTCATATGGTAGCCATGTAATATGCCCCCTGTAGCCAGGTAGTAGCCCCTGTAGCCAGTGATGCCCCTGTAGCCAGAAGATGCCCCCCTGTAGCCAGTCATATGCCCCTGTAGCCAGAAGATGCCCCTGTAGCCAGTGATTCCCCCCTGTAGCCAGTGGTTGCCCCCGTGTAGCCAGTGATGCCCCCTGTAGCCAGTGATGCCCCCGCAGCCAGTAGATGCCCCCCGCAGCCAGTAGATGCCCCCCCTGTAGCCAGTGATGCCCCTCCTTGTAGCCAGTAAATGCCCCCACTTGTAGCCAGTAGATGCCCCCCTTGTAGCCAGTAGATGCCCCCTATAGCCAGGTAGATGCCCCTATAGCCAGGTAGTAGCCCCTGTAGCCAGAAGATGCCCCACTGTAGCCAGTGATGCCCCCTGTAGCCAGCGATGCCCCCTGCAGCCAGTACATGGCCCCTGCAGCCACTGCATGCCCCCGGCAGCCAGTAGATGCCTCCCACAGCCAGTAGATTCCCCCCTGTAGCCAGTAGATGCCCCTGTAGCCAGTAATTCCCCCTGTAGCCAGTTAGATGCCCCTTGTGCCAGTTATGCCCTCTCTTGTAGCCAGTAGATGCCCCCTCTTGTAGCCAGTAGATACCCTTTGTAGCCAGTAGATGCCCCTCTTGTAGCCAGTAGATGCTCCCATTGTAGCCAGTGATGCCCCCCCTTGTAGCCAGTAGATGCCCCCTCTTGTAGCCAGTAGATGCCCCCTTGTAGCCAGTAGATGTCCTCCCCCTTGTAGCCAGTGATGCCCCCACTTGTAGCCAGTATTGCCCCCGTAAGCAGTGCTGCCCCCCTGTAGCCAGTGATTCCCCCTTGTAGCCAGTGATGCCTCCCTGTAGCCAGTGATGCCCCTTGTAGCCAGTGATGCCCCCTTGTAGCCAGTAGATGCCCCCCCCTTGTAGCCAGTGATGCCCCCTGTAGCCAGTAGATGCCCCTCTGTAGCAGTAGATGCCCCCTGTAGCCAGTAGATGCCCCCCTTGTAGCCAGTATTTGCCCCGTAAGCAGTGATGCCCCCCTGTAGCTTGTGATGCCCCTGTAGCCAGTGATGCACCCTTGTAGCCAGAGATGCCCCCTGTAGCGTGATGCCCCCCTGTAGCCAGTGATGCCCCCCATTGTAGCCAGTATTGCCCGTAGCATGATGCCCCTTGTAGCCAGTGATGCCCCCTGTAGCCAGTGATGCCCCCTTTAGCCAGTGATGCCTCCTTGTAGCCAGTGATGCCCCCTTGTAGCCAGTGATGCCCCCTCTGTAGCCAGTGATGCCCCTCCTGTAGCCAGTGATGCCCCCCTTTGTAGCCAGTGATGCCCCTCCTGTAGCCAGTGATGCCCCCTTTGTAGCCAGTGATGCCCCCATTGTAGCCAGTGATGCCCCTGTAGCAGATAGATGCCAAAATGTAGCTCAGTAGATGCCCCTTGTAGCAGGTGAGCCCCCTTGTAGCAGTGATGACACTGTAGCAGTAGATGCCCAATTGTAGCAGTAGACACCCTTGTAGCCGTAGATGCCCCCTTGTAGCGTGAAGCTCCTTGTCAGCCAGGTGATGCCCTGTGCCAGTAGATGCCCATGTGCCAGTAGACGCCCCCATGTAGCAGGGTGATGCCCCCCCTGTAGCAGTGAGCCCCTGTAACTAAATTAAGAATAACAAAAAGTACTCACCTGGGTTCACGCCGTCCCGGTCCGGAGTGGCAGAGATGCGGAGCTGCAGGCGTGTAAGTGCTGACGTCACATGCTGCTTAACGCTGCACTAGCTCCAGGGGATCTCCCGGCGGCAGAGCTGCAGCGAGGAGACCAGCGTCTCAGGGGTGTGGCGAAGCTGTGAGCCCCTGTGACGCTGATACAGGGAGGAGTCAGGACGGGACCAATCTGTCCCGCCCCTAGGAACGGCCCTGGTTGCACACAAGGGCTACTTACTCTCTGGGACCACCTAAGTGGCTAACTATCCTCTGTCTCTATCTCTCTCTCTCTTCTATTCTGTTCTGGGCATTTCCTTGTCCTATCCTTCTTCAACCACTAGACTGAATCTCTCCCGTCTACCTGTTTCTGTTCCTTCTCTCTCACTCTCGCTCTCTATCTCCTTCTTCTCTTCAGTGAGTACTCCTGTCCAGATGGATGTGGAACATCTGCTCTTGGTCCACAGCCGGCTTGTGGCCAAGTGACCTTCCAGTGTTGACACAACTGAACACAAGTGGACAGAACTAAACTGCTTGAACACATGGCAAATCCTCCTTATAACTGTATAACTTGCAGCCAATTGGTGTGAGGATAGAGGTGAAGCTGCATTTACATGTTTATTAGCAGGGTCTGCCATGTGTTCAATTGTGTTTAATAAAAACAATGCTTGAAGGTCACTTGGCCACAAGCTGGCTGTGGACTAAGAATAGGCTGTCCATTTGGACAGGAATACTTAATGAAGAGGAGAAAGAGAGAGAGAAGAAACAGAGGTAGATGGGGGAGAGAGAGATTTAACACAGGGGAAGAGGGATAAACCAGCTATGCATTTACAATTTAAAGGGAATGTGTCATCAAAAAAATGAATTGTTTAACTCACGTTTTTATGTTAAACACATTTTTTATGAATTTATTTTTTTTTTAGTTTTACATATCATTTTCGATATTTTTAAAAAATTCTTAAGTCCTGCAGTCTTCATTTTGGCCAATGGCCAAAAATAGTCTGACATTTCCCTTTTCTGTAGAAAATTTTTCAATAGTTGCTCATTATCGCCAGACAGGATACACTGAAAGTTTGACACCAATGTTTTAAAGAAAACACAGGATCCACCAGTCACAATAGATGTTAAGCTCACCCTTCACTCCCTGCACACGACTTTTCCCGGGTCCGGCATCCAAAAAACCTCTTATAGAAGTCAATGGGACTGAGTCAGTCTTAACACTCCTGTGTGCATGAAGCTGATGTAAAGTATTTCTCTGATTGCTGTTAAAAGCAGTGCAGGCAAGATGTCTGCCTCCATAATGATATACTGTATAGATGACCGAATTGAGAATTCTACAACCAGAAAATAAAACCCGGGGCCCAAAGAAAAAAAAAATTTGGTCAGGTTTGTTTTAATAAGTAAAAAAAAATGGTGACAGATTCCCTTAAGGCAACCTCTGCCCTCAGTAAAAGTGGTACAACAGTAAAAACCCCTTTTACTACTTATGTACAACACCCAATACAGTATATTAAAAATATTAAAAAAGGGTTGTCTCCACATTGATTCATCTTACCTCAGTCCTTTTTTCTTAGTTTCTATTGAATTCAAGGGTGTTTTGGATTCTACTAGGCTGTATAGAAGCCAGGGGGTAGCTATAGAAACCCGGTGCTGGCGGGCCTATCGGGATAGATTAAAACAGGTCAGCTTAGTGCCCAGTGCTGGGCCCCTATCATGAGAATTTGAAAGGGTTTGTAGGTGTCATTCATTTGTATATTTTGTAAAAAAAAGAAACTTTTATTCTAGCATCTCTTAAAAAATTTTCCAAAAATATGGTATTCAATAGAAAAAGATACTTAAGTTCAGTCAAGCATGAGAAAGGGGGGGGCCCTCTCGAAACGTGTCCCGGAATAACGTGGACTGCCCTTCCGGGCGTCTCCTGTGAACTCCTGGAGGGAGTGAAGTGATCGTCGATTTTGGGCTATTTTTGCCAGTTACATGTCAACGACTGAATTTAAAGAAACCGTCACATATTTTTTGCCCCCCTGGTGAGGACGCCCAATCTATGTCAGGCCTGCTGTTTCCAGCGCTGGCCCCAATTTTTAAAAGATGCTGTAGTTTTCGGTTTTTTATGCTCAAATCTGCTTTTTCGCCGAAGAGTCATTCGAAGGCCCTTCAAGTGTCGTTTTTTTCAAACCCCCCCCACCTGAGGCAGCCCCGCCCCCCTCAATGACAAACCTTTATTTTGAAAAAAACTGTCAGGGGGGGAAAGCTAGCTTTTGGGGGGAGTAACACTCCCTCATAATGTTTTGAGGGGTAAATCCTAAAAGTCCCATCTTACAGAATAAGGGGACAGTGCTGGAAACAGCAGGTTGACACTAGCTTTTGTGCCCTCAGAAAGGGGGGACATAACCTATGTGACGGGTTCCCTTTAAGTTTTTTTTTTCTTTTGAATACCATATTTATGGAAAGTTTTTTAAGGAGCTAGAATAAATTTTCTGTGTTTTTTAAAAAAGTAACAATAAATGGCACACCAGTGCTTTTTTGTTAGTATACACATGGGTGGAGATCCATGTTTAGTGCCAGTTGAAAGGTTACATTTAAAATACTAAGTGGCGTGATATATTAAAACAAATGTTCTGTGGTCCCAAGCTTGACCAGAGGGATGCCCAAAAAAGATCTCTGAAGACGGCCTGGGGCACTGTTCCCAAAGTGTTAGCGCGATCCTAAAAGTTCCCAAAGTGAAGCCCCCATGATCGTTTTGTTTTTTCAGAAAACCCCTACGGGTCACGTATGAAAATTTGGAGACCAAGTCAACATCTTGACCTCTCTTCCTGAACAATGTTTGCAGTGTCAGTGCACATTACTGCTAAAGAGGGCACTACTTTAGGGAATCCGTGCATGAATGGATGGATTTGGCTGCTTTTTGTTTAGGTAGGGGGGTACTTCACATAACATCCACATGATCCCGGGCCCTGAGGTTTTCCGCGAACACCCAAAGATTGCCTGCACTGACTGCTTCTCCCCGAGCACCTGACATTTTATTTACTCAAGAAGGAACATAACCTGGCTTCACTGATGTCAGAGAAAATGGATTCGTTGGGACCAGGCCCTGTTTTCCATTGCTTTATGGTCCAGTTTTGATGCTAATATGTCCATGGTAGACACTTTTGACAGTTGACAGGGATCAGTATGGGAACTCCTGACTGGTCTTTGACGAGATATCTGCAATGCCCTTTCTGTTTTGACAACTTTCTGTCATAACCAGTAGTCATTTTTTTTTTATCAATTTTGTTCAGTAGTTTTTTCTGGGGTCAAATGGATGGGCCCCCCTTTTTTCAAGGGGGCTTGGTTGCCTACGCACTTTTAAATATTCAGTGGTTAAAGGCCCTTGGGACCCATCCCGGGAAACCCACCAAGATTTGCTGTTTTGGACTACAGTAACCCAGTTTCGGGCTGCCCAAAATTGGCCTTTGGGGGTAAAAGTGCTAAAGAAAAAAAAAGTAAAAAAAAATCCGCCTGATAAAGGGATTTAGGCATGCAAAACGTGAATTATATCTTACTAAGTAGTTTAATACTTATTTTTAGCTTTTTAGCTTTATAACTTTGCAGTTTGTCTAAACCATTGGACTGCAAAGTCTGGCTCTCCAGCTGTTGGGAAACAACAACTTCTATCATGCATTTACATAATCTATATTAATGGGATGATGGGATTTGTTTTTCCCAACAACGGGAAAGGGTCACACTTTGCAGACCACTGGTCTAAACCATCATTGTTTCTACAAGCACCAGTTTAAAGAACAATTTTCCTGGAGCACCATCGTTATCTAATTTTCAGCCTTTCCCATCCCGTTATGTTCCTATTCTTCTAAAAGGGGACAATTTTGGAAATCTCAAAAGTTTTCAGACCCTTACACTTGCCCTTTTTTTCTGTTTCCCAACACATCAATTTCAAGAATTAAAGGCGACTGTTGAAAGGGAAAGGGGGTCAAAGGAATATTCGAGTCTCATTTCCAGTGTAAATTGCCCGAATGTAAGAAAATTTTTTTGTGCGTTCAAAAATGGTGTTTAAAATTGACGGCCGCCTGTTGTTAGGTGCATTCGGAAAAAACTACTATTAGCGCCAAAATGTATAAAGGGGGATAGATAACTGGAAATAAGAGAAAAAAACATTACATGTCAGTGAAAAGAAAATATGGGATGTCCCGCTTGGTGAAACACAGGTCCAAGCAAGACCCGGCGTGCTGGTCTTGCTGTATGAAAAAATAAGGGTAAGAGCAGCAAAATACTTCAAAAATTAAAGGGGGTCAAAATTAAAAAAATTTTAAAAAAATTGAACAACACATGTGGGTTTTTAATGTAAAATAGTTTTTGATTTTTTTAATTTTAAATACATTTTTATAGGAATATTTTGTATTTTTGGGATAATTTTTTTATATAAATTTTAATGTCACATTTTTTAATTTAAAATTTTAAAAAATCAGTTTGATTAAAATTATTAGAAATTTCTTTTTTTTATTGTATGGTGTAATTTGAGAAAATTGGACATTTTGTCTCTTCAGAAAAATCTAGCCCAATTTGCTTTTTGGTCAGGGACCCATTGAGATAGGTCTGCCTGTCGAAGCATTTAATGCGCCTATTTTGCAACCCATTCTATATGTGTCTAATTTTCAGTGGGTGCGACACCCTCCATTACGTCCCCCGTAGTCCCCCAGAAAAAACCCTTCATATTGGGGGGCCCTTAGAAAGTGTCGGGTCTTACGAACAATGCGCGTAACACATTCATTAGGAGCATTAGACCTCGCAGTTAGGTGCATTGTACACCAGAAAAAGGGTGAAAAACCTGATCATACATGTCACCCTAAATGTTCAAATCCTTCACATCAGTCCCTGTCCCGCATACACACTCTAGTGCCAGTATCATAGGAAGGCCACTTACAGGTATGTTTTTTCACTTTACCCTATTTTTAAAGCAATATGAAAGTGATGAACAAGTTGAGCACAATGTGATGGAAATTTTTGAAAATTTTCAAAAAAAAATTTTCCCCCAAAACGGAAACATTAGTCATGGCTATACAACAATTTTACTGAAACTCTCAGGGGGCCCCAAAGTTCCCAAAGGGTTTTTGGTTGTAGTCAGGAAAAAAAGGGGCAAGAGGTAAGAAAAAAATTGAAAATGGGCTACAGGGCATCATTTGTAAGTAACTGAAATTACCAGTCTACCTCGTAAATCCTATGTACAGATTGTCTGACCTTGCCCATTGTTAGTACATTCCTAGTACATACGGTAGTGACCTTCTTAGTAGACAGTTGAGGCTTCATGACACATAATACTACTCGTACAAATGAAAGTTTATGCCTGGTTGTCATACAAAAGGATTAGTTTCGAAAATTTATAAAATCGTTTTTACCTTATTAGCAATGGTTTTGTAACTCTCTGTCCATAGAAAAGAATTTTAAGCACTTTGCTATTCCTGTAACTAATGAATAAAACTCTACAAGTACAATGTTTTCTTTTTTTTAAAAATAAAGCTTTTTCTTTACCGGTTTCCATGGTTATGCCATTTTTCATATAAAAGAACCAATTTGTTTCCATAGTTATAACTACAATTTATCTTTTTTACTCTAAGAAAAAAAAAGTTGGAAGCCTTTGCCAAACAAATACTTGTTTGGGTGGACAACCTGGGTCGACTTGACATTTTTTTTTTCAGTCTACATAATATGTTATTACAATTTTATAAATTCTTACAATGTGCTCCCTAAGCTCTCTTGTAGTAAAAAACATTTTAAAACCTGTGCAAGTTTTTTTTAAGTTTTTCAAATTGAATGTTTATTCTTGAAATCTGCCCTTTTTTTAATCAAAAATTGTTGCAAATCCCTGCAGGTCCCCTGCTGCAAAAATTATAGCTTCTGGCCTTACGCATAAGTAATAAATATACCTTTATAAAAAACAGTTTTAAATGTGCACCTAGTCCCCCCAGCGGTAGCTGCTGACATCCAGACTTTTAACACTGAAAGGGCGTTTATGATCTTGAGAAATTATGTACAAATGGTTTATATGTGGTTAGATGTTTCACTATGTATGGTGTTTTTGGGATGCCCTTTTCCCAAAAAAGAAAAAAAACAAGTTCCTGAACTTCCGCTTTGAAATTTGCATTGATTTTGGGGCACATTGGGCCCCCAAAGAGAATAGAGAGGGTTTCCCACCTATAAAGGGTATCTTGAGGGTCGTGGAAAAAAGCAATTTGATCAAAAGCACTTTGTGGGCTTGTCCGAAAATGGGTATCCATGCCATTTTTGGGACATTAAATCAGGCAAGTGGCCTGAAAGTTTACTTTCTAAAAATGGCATCATTAACCTTAATGTGCCCTAAAAAAAGCGTCCTCAAAAAAAAACACATTGCGAATCGCGGGGCATAGCATATCATTGGTGGATATGTAAAAGTGCCCCTCAAGGCGCATTGCCCAACGGAAGCGCTAACTATGTAAGTGCCTAATAGGCGCATTTCGCATTTTAGAGCATTTCAAAGTGTCGTGCCACGTTAATGCGCCTGTTTTGGGTACGACAGCTCACTTATAACGGAATGTGGGATCAAAATGGTTTTTGGTGCACAACAGACCAAAAAAAACTGTCGTTGGCGAGTTTGGGACATGTCGCCCCTTAAAACCTTTTTTTGTGCAATTAAAATATAGCAGTAGTGCATTTTAGATGTTCCATTAGTCCAATGTCTATATGGTTTTAGAACTGGCTAGGTGCTGCTGTTTTTGGTTGTTGAAATGACTCTGTAAGCAAATTTCACGTGCGGCTCCATTGTGTGATTTCCCATACACTAAACAAATAGCTATCTCCTCTATTTTCTCCCTGTAGTACAAGGTATAACATGATATTTCCATGTTCTCCGGCTCCCATCCATCCTTATCATTTGAGCGGTTGTCCGTGAAAAAAAGTAAGATTTAAAACTGCACCTCATAACGTGCAATACATGGGCATTCAGACAGCTGTGGATGGAGACAATGTCTGTAATAAAGGAGGGAAATCATGGGAACTGTAGTTCTTTATATAGCAATCCCACCTGCCTCAAGCCCTGGCAGCATCAAAACAAAGGTGCAGCAAAGAGCTGGGAAAAATAATGAAAGTGTGAATAATTCTTTTCAAATGGCTTTCATAGTGAGCATTCCAATACATATAGCTACTTTTTCTCTATTTTTATAAGCTCTCAAAAAAACTTTAGCCTATTTCTATTTAATTATACATTTATCATTTAATTTTGCAGTGTCAATCAGAGGTGTAAACCCCTGGACTTTCCCTTGCAAAAAAAACCTCCAGTACTATGCATGTAATACTGTTTTTTCGATGGGCAGGGAGCCCTCTGTCTTCTCATAGGTACTTTACCAGCTCCTGAATATGTCTTAATTTCATACAGCACGTGTCAAAGTCAAATCTGACCTGCCATGTTATTTTATGTGTCCTCCAGAGCCTGCACACAATAAACGGGGGGACAGGTTGGACCAGAAGGAGGCTCTCCCCTTTTTTCCAAAGGATGCAGCCAGAGGCAGTGGCACCTGTACAGGGAACAGGCACCATATTGGATTCAGAGCTCCACACTGCTCTGTTCAGCTTCCTACAGGTGTTGGCACAGCCTGCACTACCCAGGCCCTCTAGCGATTATGTAAGATAGGAGGTGCGAACTAGGCAGAAGGAGCTGGCTGTTACACAACTTTAAAGGACAACTTGGCCTTTTACCAACCACGTGGTGCACCTTGGTCCTTTGAGGGCAACCTCATATGCAAATGTGGCCCTCGGTGAAAATTAACTTGACACCCTGTCCTTAGGATCCCGAAAAATTTCTTTTCTGCAGGGTGGGTGTGGCCCTTTTTAAAATGACTACCTGGCAAGAATCATATAATGTAACTAGCAAAAAAAATTTCAATACAAATCTATTTTCAGAATTATGAGTGAAGTTTATGAATCCTGAAAGACTATGTGATTACAGACAGAGGGAGCCGGGCTGCAAAAATACACTGAATTCCATTAATCAGATTTTGATACCCATCTAGCTATAGAACGATGCATTCAGTGTTACAGTCATAGCAATATTACAATAACAGCTTAAAACCAATCATTTTTATGGGAACAAACACTGTATAGAAAGGTCTTATTATCAGAAAACATACATCATATCAGCATCTATTGCTCTATATAGCTGTCACTTGGAGAAACATCAGGCTACGTCCTTGAACAATATCTTCCCAAGTTTAAATAGAGAATGCACTGTCCACAAATCACAGTGGGTGGAAGGAGGCAAATCAATGTGCGTTAAACAAATGCCGAGTGCTAGTAGCCCACGGGCATGAAAAGAAGAACAGAAATTGACCCAGACAAAGCCTTTGTCACACTCCGTTATTGTAGCCAAATAAAACAGAATAGGATATAACGAGGGAGTTTAATAAGAAACTTTTAGTGCTGTTGATATAGAGGTTACCCTTTATTTAAGTCTCAGAAAAAAGACTCGAAGATGAGAGAAACGTGTCTCGAAGATGGTAGAGGTGATCCGTGAAATATCGAGGCTTCATATTGAATGTGAACTTTTATTCTTTCTAGTAGTTTCTTCCAAACTATCCTCCCGATCTTGTCCCCATTGTGTGCTAGATATCCAATCAAAAGATACATGATACATTCTAAAAGTCAGCACCACATTATTTGGACCTAAAGATGGAACGGTGGACGTAAGGTTTTTTTCACAGACAATTATTGTAGGTGGGACATCCTCAGTAAACAACTCGATTTTTCAGAGGGGAACATCATGATCAGCCAGATATTGTAAATATGGTATTACTTGTTTGGAGGGGTTTTGTGAGATTATTTAGAAAATCCCCTTAATACATAGTCACATAATTTATGAGGCCCAAAAAAAAGACGTTCACTCAATTTAGCCTATTGTGCTATAGTGTTGATCCAGAGGAAGGTAAAAAAAAAAAACAGGAGGTAGAAGCCAATTGTCCTCATTTTAGGGGAAAAAATCCTTCCCGACTCCAATCTGGCAATCAGAATACAGTGGGGAAAAAAAGTATTTAGTCAGCCACCAATTGTGCAAGTTCTCCCACTTAAAAAGATGAGAGAGGCCCGTAATTGACATCCTCGGTCGACCTCAACTATGAGAGACAAAATGAGGAAACAAATCCCGAAAATCACATTGTCTGATTTGGAAAGAATTTATTTGAAAATTATGGTGGAAAATAAGTATTTGGTCCCCTACAAACAAGCAAGATTTCTGGCTCTCACAGACCTGTAACTTCTTCTTTAAGAGTCTCCTCTGTCCTCCACTCATTGCCTGTAGTAATGGCACCTGTTTGAACAGTATAAAAGACACCTGTCCACAACCTCAAACAGTCACACTCCAAACTCCACTATGGTGAAGACCAAAGAGCTGTCGAAGGACACCAGAAACAAAATTGTAGCCCTGCCCCAGGCTGAGAAGACTGAATCTGCAATAGTCAAGCAGCTTGGTGTGAAGAAATCAATGGTGGGAGCAATAATTAGAAAATGGAGGACATACAAGACCACTGATAGTCTCCCTCGATCTGGGGCTCCAAACAAGATCTCACCCCATGGGGTCAAAATGATCACAAGGACGGTGAGCAAAAATCCCAGAACCAAGCGGGGGACCTAGTGAAGGATCTGCAGAGAGCGGGACCAACGTAACAAAGTCTACCATCAGTAACACACTATGTCGTCAGAGACTCAGATCCTGCAGTGCCAGACGTGTCCCCGTGCTTAAGCCAGTACATGACGGGGCCCATCTGAAGTTTGCAAGAGAGCATTTGGATGATCCAGAAGAGTATTGGGAGGATGTCATATGGTCAGATGAAGCCAAAGTAGAACTGTTTGGTAGAAACACAACTCATCGTGTTTGGAGGAGAGCGAATGCTGAGATGCATCCAAAGAACAAAATACCTACTATGAAGCATGGGGGTGGCAACATCATGCCTTGGGGCTGTTTCTCTGCAAAGAGACCAGGACGACTGATCCGTGTACATGAAAGAATGAATGGGGTCATGTATCGTGAGATTTTGAGTGCAAACCTCCTTCCATCAAGGGCATTAAAGATGAAACGTGGCTGGGTCTTTCAGCATGACAATGATCCCAAGCACACCGCCAGGGGAACGAAGGGGCTTCTTGAGAAGCATTTCAAGGTCCTGGAGTGGCCTAGCCAGTCTCCAGATCTCAACCCCATAGAAAACCTATGGAGGGAGTTGAAAGTCCGTGTTGCCCAGTGACAGCCCCAAAGCATCACTGCTCTAGAGGAGATCTGCATGGAGGAATGGGCCAACATACCAACAGCAGTGTGTGCCAACCATGTGAGGACTTACAGAAAATATCTGACCTCTGTCATTGCCAACAAAGGATATAGAACAAAGTATTGAGATGAACTTTTGTTATTGAGCAAATACTTATTTTCCACCATAATTTGCAAATAAATTTCTTCCAAATTCTTCCATGTGATTTTCTGGATTTGTTTCCTCATTTTGTCTCTCACAGTTGAGGTCGACCTATGATGTTAATTACAGGCCTCTCTCATCTTTTTAAGTGCGAGAACTTGCACAATTGATGGCTGACTAAATACTTTTTTCCCCACTGTAAATCCATGGATCAGCGCCCTTCTCCAGAATCCCGGTCACTATAACTTATTAGATTATTACTCTCTAGAAATGTATCCAGACCCTTCTCCAGAATCCTGGTCACTATAACTTGTTATATTATTACATCTAGAAATGTATCCAGACCCTTTTAGAACTCTTAGTGAATTCACCATGGCCAGTTCATCAGGCAGAGAGTTCCACAGTCTCACTTCTCTTACAGTAAAGAATCCCTTTCTATGTTTATGAAGAAACCTTCTTTCCTCAAAATGTAGAGGACGCCCCCTTGTTCTAGATACAGTCCTGAGTATAAATAGATTGACTGGGACTGAGTTAAAATAAAAAATAAATGTAAACTCACCTGTTCTGCTGCCACTGCCAGAGCTCCAGTGTCCCCCACCAGTCTACAGTGCAGTGGTATAATTTTAATGCTGATTGCCGAGGTCATTGCTCACATATATGGCAAATAACCACTAAGGCCACTGATTGGCTCCCAGTGATGACAGATTATCAGCAGCAGGAGAGCTGAGTACATTCTCATTTTTTATTCAAACTCAATCTCAAGCACAAAAGAGGTTTATAATTTTTTTTTTTTTTAGAAATCCCTTTTACCTATTGAAATAGAATAGTTGAACAGAAGAACAAATTGCATACAGCCTCCCACCCAATGACTAGTATTGATGGTTGATTTGTCACTATTCTGTTTAAATAAACTTGTGAAAATCTGGGTTTAGGACCAAGACTGGTTCTAGGTTAAATAACACTCAGGACAGGGAGAAAAAATCCTTCCCCCAGCATTAACATATTGTGCCACAACACATTAAAGGGGTTTTGCCACGCTCTCATTTCATACCTCCTGCATCCAGCTCTTCACCTCTGTGTGCTCAGAAGGGGGCGTGTGTGATTTGTTTGAATTGCATTTCATGTGACCCAGCAGGATGACATCACCAGGCCTTTCCTCTCTATTTAGTCAAATAAAGGTCTGTTTATGTGTAGAACTGTAAGTAGCTACATTGTAGCTCAGAGGTAAAACTTTTGCCTCCAGGCACAAGGGTCCTCGGTTCAAATCGCTGCAGGAACCAAACCTGTGTTTTTTATCTCTTTATCAATGCTGATTGAGGTTTCTTTTTTTAATTTATTTGCACTGTTTGACTAATTCCTAAGGAGCACAGAGGACAGGAGTAGAATGACAGCACCTGAGGTTGAACACTCAGTAGCCACCTGAGAGGAGAGGTTATGTCTGAGCATGTGCGACCAGAACTGAGGAGCTCTCAGCCCTGGTCGTATCCCCTGGAGACGAGCTGTAAACAATGGATCACTAAGGGAGCAGCTAAAACAAAAACAGTGCCGATTTTTTTAATAATGATGAATGGTGAAAATGTTTATTATTTAATTTACAAACTTCCCACGTCAATTTTACTTCGTGGCAAAACCCCTTTAAGTATTAACCAGCTCCTGACTGGTTCTCTTTCTCCCCTTCCTGATCAGACACATTTTCATTTTCTTTAGTATTGCATTGGGTTAAACACTTTCTTGCACTTGGTTATTGTACTAATACTTTCAGCTTTTTTTCGTGATATCTAAGGCTTTATTTGTTATGCAATTTTTATATTAGTTTTTTTTTAATAATGCAGGTAATTCATGGATAACGAACAAGATATGTTCTGCAGGTTTGTTCTTGACTTGTCTGATTTGTATGTAAGTCGGAACAAGTACAATTCTTAAGCCAAAATGTTCTTTATCTTTATTGTTTTCGATAGTATAGGGAGGAGTCGCCTATCTGTCTGTCTGTCTTTCTTTCTTTCTCATATCTATCTCCTATCTATCTACCTATCTATCCATCTATCCAATATCTATCTACCTATATTTTCTTTTTTTATCTTTCTTTCTTTCTTTCTTTCTTTCTTTCTTTCTTTCTTTCTTTCTTTCTTTCTTTCTTTCTTTCTTTCTTTCTCTCATATCTATCTACCTCATATCACAGATATGAGAAAGAAAGAAATAATAGATAGGTAGATAGATATGGGATAGATAGATAGATAGATAGATAGATACGGGATAGATAGATATATCGATACATAATAGATATGGGATAGATAGATAGATAGATAGATAGATAGATAGATAATAGATATGGGATAGATAAATAGATAGATAGATATTGGATAAATAGATAGATAGATAGATAGATAGATAGATAGATTGATAGATAGATAGATAGATAGATAGATAGATCGATCGATCGATCGATCGATCGATCGATAGATAGATAGATAGATAGATAGATAGATAGATAGATAGATAGATAGATAGATAGATAGATATGGGATAGATAGAGAGAGAGAGAGAGAGACAGAGAGATAGATAGATAGATAGATAGATAGATAGATAGATAGATAGATATGAGATAGATAGATAGATAGATAGATAGATAGATAGATAGATAGATATGGGATAGATAGATAGATAGATAGACAGACAGATAGATAGATAGATAGATAGATAGATAGATATGTGATAGATAGATAGATAGATAGATAGATAGATAGATAGATAGATAGATATGTGATAGATAGATTGATAGATAAGAGGTAGATAGATGTGATATAGATATGAGATAGATAGATAGATAGATATATAGATAGATAGATAGATAGATAGATAGATAGATAAGAGGTAGATAGATGTGATATAGTAGATATAATGTATTGGTTGTAAAGTAATGCGAATATTTAAGGCTGACGGTTTATTCAGTCTTTTTAATGTATACATTTATTGTAAGCTCCCTGTACATGGGTGAGCTCCAAAGTGAAAGAGCGCACGTTTACAGATTTTGCATAGTAAAATCCATAAGGGCTATATTTTGTGGAAAACAGTAAGAAACCGACCAACAGTAAAGAACAAACGAACAAACAACTTTGCTGGATGTTACCCAGCCAGGTAACTTTGGGAACTTCCATGAGGAAAGGATCTCCAATAGTAACCTAAATTTGAAACTGGAGTTTATAATGCCCTACACCACCAGAGAATGGTAAGTTAGCCCCTTCGGCTTCCATGGATTTTTTTTATTTGCCTTTCACCACAGTAGCAAAGTGTGTAAAAATAGCAACAGAGGGATTTACTTTGCTAGTTGCCCCATTTTCATTTAAACTGCCGCTGTCACTAGAAACGTATGGACTTACAAATCTAATGACTTTATTATAACTTCAGCCAGACTGAATGAGCACAAAAATAAATATGTAGAATTTTTAAATGGAGCAGAACTCCCATAAGACAGCTTTACTGTTGTATCTACAGATCATTGCGTCCTTTGCATCTTTGCTTCTCTATGCACAGCCATTGTGTTTATGATTTTCTGTAAATGAGATGGCAGGTAAACCTCAGTGGGTATGAGAGAAGCAATGAATCAGAACAGCTAATAAGGGGTTTCCATAGAAAGCAATTTTATAGGCAATTAAGTCTGTAAAAATTGGCTAATGTGTATTTAAAACCAATCACAAAGGCAACTAACAAGCTCAATGCAACGTATACTAACAAAAAAGGAAAAAGCTGTAATTATTCATTAATGAGCACGGCTACCTTACATTAAATGTCAAGTAAAAACTGTGTCCTGGTTCTGACGAGGAATTATTTGTGTTCAATGCGCTGTGAAATATGCGGATTACTAAATGAAATATGTTGCCTTGTTTAGAACAAATGTCACAATCACGCAATTATCCGCAATGCTCTTAAGGTAAAGTAACTGATGGAAAAGCTGCTGCTTAAAAGCTTTGTTCCCCATTTTCTTACCGGTTTATTGAAATATGAATCTTGAAGGTTGATGCACAATCATGCTTTTGCTGTATTAATGGGAACCTGTCAGCATGGAGTTTACTATTTAGATTAGAGCATTGGTAGAATGTTTTGTGAAAACCAAATTGAACAGCCCCAAAGGAGCTCAAAGAGATAAACCTTGCTTAAAGGGGTTGTCTCACTACGGGGATTGCTGCTTTTTATGTTAAACATCTTGTAAAAACAAGTCACTTTGCAATATATGTCCATTAACAGTGTCCTACCTATTCTGAGATATTCCTTCTTGTATGGGCTGCATCAGCCCCTCAGCTTGCTATAGCTACAGACCTGTTTGTTCTCTCCTGATAGGCTGCCAGCGCTGGTTGCTATAGCTACCAATCTCTCTTGATAGGCTGACAGTGCTGATCGCTATAGCTACAGACCTGTGTGACCTCTCCTTATAGGCTGCCAGCACTGGTCGCTATAGCTACAGACCTGGCTTCTACTACGGCCTAGTAGAAGCAAGAAAACACGCCCCTGAATTCAAAATGAAACAAAGAAAACAGGACTGAAGTAAGATGAATCAATGTAGTGAGACAACTCCTTTAATTATCATGCCTTTTTTTTAAAAAGGGGGCTCCATTCCCCCATTCTTGTAAGGAAATCATGCTTCTTAAAGGGTAATGTTGGGCCTCGGATTTGGGTCAACTCAGTGATTCCATTTTAGTTCAGCCTAAATCAAATTTTCCAAAAGATTTACAAAATCAAAGACCCTTACCCTAAATTTGGATTTGGGTTAAGATTTATTTTATGCTACTTTGCGTTGAATTTACAATTTCATGATGCTTCTGACCTGGCATCAGTTTTGGTCCAATGCCACTTCCACTTAAATGTATACATAGCAGTTAAAGGAGTCTTCTCACCATGCTGTTCACAGAGCATACCCTTCCTGTTCAGGCTGTGGGCAGATCTCCAGCAGTGATTGGCACATCAGTTCTGCTATTCCTAGCTAAGCCAGTTAGAGGGACATTGGTAATGGAGGGGTTTTAAAATTAGGACATACCCTGTTTCCCCGAAAATAAGACAAGCTACAGATGAGCTAAGACTTATTTTTAGGGGATGTCTTATTCCACCATGAACAAGAATTCACATATAATGTTGAAGAAAACAACAATATGTATTAAAATATTGCAGTTATTTCCTCAGAAACAACAGCATAAGCAGCCAAACACTGAATTGCATAAAAAAATGCAATATGTCTTATTTTCGGGGGATGTCTTATTTTCGGGGAAACAGGGTAGGCTACAGAGCTCTAAAAGTTAAAGTTTGTCAGCAACATTGATAAACAGTGTGTTAGAGTGCTGCTGATAAGACACAGCACATTAGAGCAGAGAGTGGTCGGTAACTTAGGGAAGATTGTGTACACAAGCAAGAGATAAGAACAACTTTTACTCTGAAATGAAGGAAAATCAGAACAGCAATTTATTTGGTAATAGTCTTTATTTACTGGTGGCTAGATGTTTAAAGCTAAGCAATAGCCTAACCTCTATGTTATAGAGGTAATGCACCAAGATATTAGCGCACAGAATGTTATCTTAACTTTTTAAATGCTTCTTGATGGTTGGTGTTGTGATTTAAAGGGGTTGTCTCGCTACAAAGAATAGCTTTCAACATGTAGGGAACAATAAATGAAGACGTTTTCCAAATATATTGCGTTGTTCATTTTTTTTTGTTAAGGAGCTACATGTTATTTTATCACATTCTGTGCACTCTCTGGTTCCCCAAGTGACCGATGTGTTTACTTCTCTCCCCTGCTGTTTGTTCTATCTGATAGCAGGGAGTGATGCCATCACACAGGTCGCACAGCACAGAACTCCGGACAGTGAGAGCTTGTTTGTTATCTGATCTTTCAGACAAAAGACAGTACTTACTACTGTTTACTTTACCTCAGGAGCTTCTCTGGTCCTGACAGCATGAGATTTATCTAATTAGCAGAAGTCTGAATACACAGAGCTCATATGCTAATTACAGACAGCTTGACCAGGAAGTGACAGAGCAAAGTGGCATTATTTCATTCATGCATCCTATGAAACTTTGAGATGAGACAACCCCTAAAAATTCATATGACATGAAACTCTGCCACATCCACACGTTAACTGGAAGCCGGCTTTGGAATTGTAAGTTTACCATAAAATTGCATAAAAAGCCCTGACCCCAACTTAGGCTATGTCTGCACAGCACTGGCTTTTGGTCGAATTTAGAACTTGCCTAAAATCCAGCTGTAACCAGTGCCCCATAGACCGCAACAGAAAATCCATGCTGCAGTCTTCTATAGGATATTACAGTTGTGTAGATACCAAACATGTGTAGGTTTCTTTTTTTGTGTAATGGGTGCACAATGATTTTTTTTTTCTTGAATAATTATTTTTATTTTATTGTTTATTTTTTCTACACTGTTTATGTTTTCTGTTTTACTTTTATTTTTAATCCTGTTAAGGGCTAAATATTTAACATTTTTGTTTACACTTAGTAATGTATTAGCATATTCATGTATGCTAATATATTATACTCTGTCAGTATGACACAGGCTGCATTCAGGACACTACAGGCAGTCCCCGACTTACAACATTCCGACTTACATCTATCCCCTAGTTACAAACGGAGGCTTATGGGGCATGCTGACACTTCCAGTTCTATAGTAGCTGTGGAATGACAAGTTCCAGCATGCCACAGCAGCACATGAGGTGAAAATTAGGTTACATTTTCTTAACAGGGGCACAGACAGCAAAACAAATGTAAAAACCCTTCCCTGCACTGTCCAAAACTAAAAAAAAAAACTTTTGTGCTGTAGTTATATTTAATACATCTACCTGTACTGACTTACATACAAATTCAACTTAACAACAAGCCTGCAGTCCCTATCCCGTTCGTAACCCGGGGACCAACTGTATATGCAATGAGAGCTGAGCTCTGATTGGTTGCTATGTGCAACAAATATAGTCTTATTGCTAGATAGTTTTCATACATGAGGCCCCCTGTTTCTTACTCCACTAAAAGGGTGTTCCCACCATTGACTTTGGTGGAATATTGATAGGATTTGCCGTTTAAGGACCCAGCACTGGTTGCGTTTTCGTCTGCCTCTCCGTTCTGATCTATAGGAGTTACAAACACAGGTACTTCCATAGAACAGAGTAGAGAGCTGTGCACAAGATTGGCCAGCTCTGCATTCAAAGCCAACACTTTCAGGGGACTGTTCCGAGACAGGTGTGAGTTGCAGAGGTGGGACTCGCACCTATCAGACTTTGATGGCATATCCTATCAATATCTCATTAAAGTCCATAGTGTGAATATCCCTTTAACTTTTAGGTAAACACCTAGTATGCCAGACTAACATACCTATAGCATGTTAAGACTAGCAATTAGAAGTGTAATAGATGGAGGGCAGGGTTGGACTGGCCCACTAGAACATCAAAGGATCCTCTGAGGGTCCAAGCTCTAAGGTTATGTTCACACAGTGTATTGCAACACATACAGAACACGGCGCAAAACTACAGGTGTTGTAGAAGTACACGCTGACCAGTGCGTACTTCTACAGAGCTGACAGCTGACTCCCAATGGCTTCCACTCTCCCCAATGTAAAAGCACCGGGAAGAAGTACCATGTCAATTATTTTCCCCGACACATATTGTACGCCGAGAACAAATGTTGGTTAATCATATCTCTCAAGGAGAGCTATGAAATAGTATATTTGTGGGGTGTAATTGTGGCGGATTACACAAATACGCCATGTGAACATACCCCAAGTAGAGATGGGCGAAATCGTTTAGAATTTCAGGAAAACTTCGGTTCGGAACGAAGTCGAACTTTGGGGTACTTCGGGTGAACGAAGTGTGCTTTTGATTGATAAAATGACTGCGAGCACATGGCGTTACATGGGGCAAAGCCCTCGGGGAGGAAAAAGGGGGCATAGCTGCATGACATGTGCAGAGCCATCAGAGACCGGCGGGATTCTGTGACGACCGCACTATATAAGCCCGGGCGCGACGCTGGAGCTCACACCGCTCTCACTGTAACTGATCAGGGAAGTGCTGCCGCGGCTGCTTGTAATAGCAAAAGAATGATTTTTATACAGCGATTTTGGGGGGTGTCTCGCTCGTCTCAGAGACGGCTTCTTTTAACATTCTAATTCTGATTTTGTGGGGTTTTGGGAAAACTGAAGCCCCAGTGTGTGTCCAGTGCAGCTGATTACATTTTAATGCGATCTGCTAACAGCACATTGAATATCCTAGGGTTAGCTAAGCATTTTCCTGTTGTATTCATTTAAAGAAACAGCTTTTTTAAAATACAAATACCACTTCATTTTTGGTGCTCAATTCTTTTGTGCAATTTACATCCAGGGGTTAATTAAGCGTTGTTTCTGCTGCTGTGGTGACTAAAAGAAACGTTTATTTCATGCCAAAAAAATACATTTTTCCTGTAGCATAATTCACAAGCAAAGGGTTTTAATTACAAGTTTTCCTCTTTTTTGTTAAAAAAAAAAACACGCCATTGTAACACGCTACAAAGCTCTTAGTTTTTGGTTTCTCAATTCTTTTGCGCAATTTACATCCAGGGGTTAATTAAGCGTTGTTCTGCTGCTGTGGTGACTAAAATAAACCGTCTTTTTCACCGGCAAAAAATAAATTTTTCCTGTAGCATAATTCACAAGCGAAGGTTAATTACAAGTTTTCCTCTTGTTGTATAGCGTAAAAAACACGCCATTGTAACACGCTACAAAGCTAGTAGTTTTTGGATGCTCAATTATTTTGCGCAAGGGTTACATCCAAGGGTTAACTAAGTGTTTTTCTGCAGTTGTAGAAATTCTGTAGCATAATTCATATCCGAAGGTTAATTAAGCCTGTTTGTGCTTTTATATTCAGTAAAATAAACAGAGTTTTTAAACGGCACATACAAGTCAATTTTTGCTGCCCATTTGTGGAGCGCAATTTATATCCAAGGGTTACCCAAGTTTGTTACTGGGTTCATTTGGAGTAAAATTTACTGGGTGTTTTATTTATATATAGGGATATCTTCATCAAAACAGTGTCTGTACATTTTAGAACAAACAGTAGTCGGGACAGAGAGGGGGCAGGCTCTTCACCTGCGAGTGGCAGAGGCACAAACATTCCAGGCCAGGTCGCAGCAAAGCAAGGGGACGTCGCAGCAGGGGTCACTCTGTGAGGTACAACTGCCGCTGTCATCTAGCGGCCAGTGTTGTTCAGCAACCCAATGGTTTCTTGATTGGTTGATAGGTCATCCACTTCTCCAGATGACATCTGAAAAACCCCAGCCAAGAGTCGGTGGGAACGCAGACACAACCCTTAGTTGGCATGGCCCGGGAGCGGGTCAGCGGCCCTCCCCTGTACTCATAACCGCCTCTGTCCCATTCGATTCCCCTCAGCCAGAGATCTACTATGTGGTCTGGGCTCAGCGCCACTATATTTGCGAGGATGAACAATTTGAGGAGGGCAGTCAGCAGCTACTTGGCAGCGAAGAAATGGGGCCAATATACCCTGCTTCTTGCAGTAGGCGACAAAGTATAGATGTTGAGAGTGGCATGGAAGGTCATGTTTTGAGGGGTCAGCCTCTTCATACCAAGACCCGGGGATGAGGACAGCAGTGACGATGAAACACAAATAGATATGATGTAGCCGACCGCACTTGGGAGGCCGGGTGAGGCAAGGGCTTCATCATCTTCAGGAGAAGAGGGCGTCAGCTTGCACGTCAGGCAGCGGCGCAGCCAGCAAAATGGGTTGTGTGGCCGTGAGTCAGCAGGATAGCAGCAAATGTGAGGTCGGGAGCCCAAGCGGCCACGAGGTAAAAAACCTGCTTCGCAGGTCCAAGAAAGTAGCGGCACAGGGGCTCAGCGAGGCAGCGGCGGCAGTAATCACTCAGTGCGGAGCGTTGGTGGTAAAATCAGCTACTTGGCGGTGTGGCAGTTCTTTGCTAAGACCAAACCCGGGGGAGCCGAATATGGGTTTATGTAGAATCTGTAGGCAGAAAGTGAAAACGTGGCCAGGAGCTAACTTTGGCACCACGGCCCTGCGTCAACAAAATGCAGCGTCACCATCCCGGTGGCCTGGGAGAAACGTGGCTCAGATGTGGTGGTCCATCCTGCCGCCTCAGCAACAGCAGCAGCAGCGCCCAGTTGCACGCATGCCATTGCAGCCAGTCAAGGCTCCACCACCTCTGCAGAAGGGAGCTGTTTCTCTTTGACATTTATCTCCCGGTCCGATGCTCCTGCTCCTCGCTACTGAGCACCAGCAGTCGTTCAGCGAGGCGATTGCAAAGAGACAACAATATGCGTCCAACCATTCTAAGGTGCAGAAGCTGACCGTGCTCCTGTTCAAGTTGTTGGTACTGCAGTCCCTCCCGTTCCAAATGGTGGACTCTGCACGTTTTAGAGAACTAATGGCTTGTGCCGAGCGAGATGGAGAGTTTCCAAGCCGTAATTTCTTTTCCAAAAAGGCAGTACCAGCACTTCATAAATATGTAAAAGAAGGTGGGCCAGTCCATGAGCTTATCGGTTTGTTCCAAGGTGCACGGCAGCGCTGACGTCTGGAGCTGTAACTACGGTCACGGCCAGTACGTGTCCTTTACGGCCCACTGGGTGAATGTGCTTCCTGCCCAGGCACACCAACAACTTGAACAGGAGACGCCGCTTTCTCCTCCACGTTGTCAAACTACGGCTCCTGCACCAATGTCCGCCTCCTCCTCCAAAACCACCACCCACCACCATCTCAGCCTCCACAAGTACTGATCCATCATACCACATGTGTAGGGCAACAGCGGTGTCAGCAGTTCTACACCTGGCTTGACTCGGCGAACAAAGTCACACAGAGGAGGAACTGCTCCACGTCATGCAGCAAGAAATCGATGTGTGGTTTTCTCCACGCCAACTGCAAATCTGAACCATGGTGACGGACAATGGGACTAACATGGTGTCCGCGCTGCACCGAGGAGGGATGGTCCATGTGCCCTGCATGGCGCATGTGATCAATCTGGTTGTGAAAAGGTTCCTGAAGTCTTCCACCGATCTTCAGAAGATTCTGAAAATGGCCAGGAAACTGTGCATGCACTTCATCCATTCCTACAAAGCCAGGGAAAACCCTCCTCGAGTTGCAGCGGCAGGACGGCCTCCCCCAACACACTCTGATATGCGATGTTTCCACCTGTTGGAATTCCAGCCTGCACATGTTGGACCGACTGTATGAACAGAGATTTTTTGATGATCCAGGCGGACAGGAGTACTCCTTTTGTAACTTTGATGTCAGCCGTGGAGCTCATGCGTGACCCTGCCGTTTGTTGAGGCCATTCGAGGAGGCCACGTTATTTGTCAGTCGCCAGGACTATGGGATGAATAACGTCATTCCACTGCTTCATGTCCTGGAACAGATGTTGAAAATCTGTCTGGGCAGGGGACTGGAGACGTGGCGACTACATCTCGCGGCCAAATGAGTCCGGTGGGGACAGAAATGGAGGAGGAGGACATTGGAGCAGAAGCATTGTCTGGTGAAATGAGTGGATTTTCTACCCAGGTGACAAGAGAGGAGGAGCAGGGGCAGCTGGAGGAGGTAGATGGAGATGAGGAAGACGAGGCAGATGACCCACAAGCACCGTGGCAGTATACAGTGGAGATGGAGGCAGGGAGCCCCTCGGAGTCACTTGTGCAGATGGCACACAGCATGCTGATTTGTCTGGCTAGTGACAGCCGAATAGTCAGCATCCGGCAGAGGGATGACTTCTGGCTCTCCACCCTATTGGATCCACGCTACCGGTCCAAAATGGGAGCCTTTTTACCAGCTATTGAGAGGGAGGACAAACTCAAATACTGTAGGGAAATCCTCCGTAGTCAGTTGGCGCTGCCTATGTGCGGCATCGTCCCTCCTCTGACAGGTCTGGGCTGAGGGGTTTTTCCCCCTCCATTTCCGCGGGCTGGGGAAGGGGGGGGGGGTAGGACGAAAGCTAAGACCCCCCCCTTTTTCATGTGGGCTTTTCCCCGCCTGGGGGACGTGGCCCAAGGGGGCAGAAAAAAAAAACCCTGCCCGGGGTTTTGGCCATTGGGATTTCCCCCTATTTTAGAAGTTGGGACACTGGGGGAAAACTGGGGCCCACTTGGTTTTGAGGGAAAAATTTTCCGGCCCCCCCCGATTCCGGGGTTAAAGGGAACCCGTTTTTTGGTTGTGGGATTTTTAAAGAGAAGGGCGGGAGGAAGGATTTCCACACCCAAATCCCTTAGGGTACCCCCAATGCCCCCCCAACTGGGAAAATGAATCTGGGTTCAAACACTGCCTCGCCACTATTCTGATGCGCCCCTGCCTGAGCCACACTCTGCTGACGTTCTCCATTGCCCCAAAATCTTTCCCGGGGCTGGTATTGCCAACCACCTCCACACTCTGTCATTGTGTCACTTTATGGCCTCTGTTGCTGTTGTTGTTTCTGGTGCCATGACACCACCTGTGTCATTGTGCCACTCTTGACCTATGCTGTTTTCCCGCCGCCGTCACCTCCACACTCTGTCGTTTTGCTACTCTGTGGTCTACTCCGTTTTTGCCACTCCAGATTTTCATTGTGCCCTTCTGACCTCTTTCTGTGCCACCGTCAAACCACTCTTGTCTTGTGCCACTCTGGCTACTCCGTTTTTGCCACCTCCAGAATAAAATTTGCCACTGTCTGATCTGTGCTGCCACCCGTCACCTTTACTCTCTGTATTGTCCCCCCCCTTGGTTATCCTGTTTTTGCCACCTCCAGGAAAAGTCTTGTGCCCGTCTGACCTCTGCTGCTCCCCGTCCTTACCCCTGTCATTGTGCCACTTGTGTTTTCTCCTGTTTTTTCCCCCTAAAAAATGTCTTTGCCATCTCTGACCCCATGTTGCTGTACGTCCCTCCAAAATCTTGTCATTGTGCCCCTCTTTTTGGCCTACTCCTGTTTTTGCCACCTCCAGAATGTCATTGTGCCACTGTCTGCCCTCATGCTGCTCCCAAACCGTCACCTCCACTCTCTGTCATTGTGCCACTCTGTGGCCTACTCCGGTTTTTGCAACCTCCAGAATGTCATTGTGCCACTCTCTGACCTCATGCTGCTGCTGCCGTGACCTCCTCACTGTGTCATTGTGCCCCACTGTGGACTACTCTGTTTTTGCCACCTCCAGAATGTCATTGTGCCACTGTCTGCCCTCATGCTGCTGCGGGCCATCACCTCCCTTCTCTGTCATTGTGCCACTCTGTGGCCTACATCTGTTTTTGCCACCTCCAGAATGTCATTGTGCCACTCTCTGACCTCATGCTGCTGCCTCCGACACCTCCACTCTCTTTTCATTTTTGCCACTCTGTGGCCTACTCCTATTTTTGCCACCTCCAGAATTTCATTGTGCCACTCTCTGACCTCATGCTGCTGCTGCCGTCACCTCCACACTGTGTCATTGTGCCACTCTGTGGCCTACTCCTGTTTTTGCCACCTCTAGAATGTCTTTCTGCCACTGTCTGACCTCATGCTGCTGTTTGCCGTAAACCTCTACTCTCTGTCATTGTCCCACTCTGTGGCCTCCCTCTGTTTTTGCCACCTCCAGAATGTCATTGTGCCACTCTCTGACCTCATCCTGCTGCCGCCGTCACCCCCAACTCTTGTCATTGTGCCACGATGTGGCCTACTCCAGATTTTTCCACCTCCAGAATGTCATTGTGCCACTGTCTGACCTCTTGCTGCTGCCACCTTTCACCTCCACTCTCTGTCATTGTGCCACTCTGTGGCCTACTCCATTTTTTTGCCACTCTAGAATGTCATTGTGTCACTTTTCTGACCTCATGCTGCTGCTGTGGCTGCTGCTGTGACCTATTCACTCTGTCATTGTGCCACTCTGTGGCCTACTCCTGTTTTTGCCACCTCCAGAATGTCATTGTGCCACTGTCTGACCTCATGCTGCTGTGGCTGCCGCTGTCACCTTCACACTCTGTCTCTGATGTTTCCACCTGAGCCCTCAGCTTGTTTTTTTCCAGATGTCGCTCCCATGACTTTTTTCGGGCTACATTCCCCCTT
Source organism: Phyllomedusa bahiana (assembly GCA_025379985.1). Taxonomy (NCBI): domain Eukaryota; kingdom Metazoa; phylum Chordata; class Amphibia; order Anura; family Hylidae; genus Phyllomedusa; species Phyllomedusa bahiana. The sequence continues at coordinate 26,823 of JAODAL010026661.1, read as the reverse complement.
CAGTTTTTTATGGTCAGTTTTGCCCTCTTAAGTGCCAAGGGAATTTTATAGTGAAGCGATTCTAAGAGCGGCGGCAGTCATGTGCGTGTCATACTAAAACACAACATTGTTTTGAAGACCAAACAAGCTCCCTCTGCATATTTAAGCATGGCACAACGTTCTACAGCACCCTGCAGGCTCTGTGCAGCCTGGAAATAGCTGGTTTTTAACGTGATTCATCCCGAAGTAATTATTTTTGTCGGGAAATTCGGCGAAGTGACCGAACCGAATTTTTGAGAAATTCGCCCATCTCTAACCCAAGACATTAATGTGCCCCTAAGATATCAAGGTCTAGGTCAAACCAAAGGTTTAGCAGAAGACAGCCTTATTTGGAGATGACTTAAGAAGCAACTACCAATTAATTAAATCATCCTATCAAATCCGGCATTTGTAATGATTAAAGTGTACTTACAAAGTAAACTTCTTTATCCATTTTGGTCTATACATGAGATAGTGATGGCCAAGCCAGCATGCTCAGCATATGGTAGCCACCGCTCAGCTTCTACTGCTCAACAGGCATTAAACACCCCTGGTTCTCAATCTATTAGACAGTTTTGGTCTATCCTGTAGATGTACCATAAGTGTCTGTCCTCGGAATGCCTTTTAATTGCACATGATTTATCTTCAATATGCAGACTTCATAATAACTCGATTTTGTGTAATATATGTACAGAGTGTAATTTCTATTACAGATTTCACTTGATGGCCTTGTTTATCCTCTATATCAAAGATTAGCTTTCCATTTGGGACTCTATTGCCGTTTTATATTGAGAATTAACAGGTTTTTCACTTTTGTTTTCCAAATAAATAAAACCAATGTTCTCATTTCATTCTGTTCAAAGAACAACGTGAAGGTAATTTGCAAAATATGTTATTTTGTTCACACTAGTCACGTGAGTTCAAGGCTGGTTTAGGTAAAGAAGATATATTTGTTTAGGACGGTATGTTCTCGTGTTGCATTTTTGTTGTGGGTTTGCAGATGTTTTTGCTGCTGTTTTTGATTTGACATGTTTTACTATAATTTTTACTTGACAGAAATCATCTAAAATTGCCATGTGTGAACTCACTCTAAGACCTCATGTTCCATATTGTAGTTCCATGTTGTACAGTCTCCAAGTTTTATGGAGCCACAGTAGGTCATCCATAGTCTTCCCTGGGGCCCCTATATGCAAACATACAGAACTTTTTTTCTCTGTTGGATTCTTATACAGGTCAGGCAAAAAAAAAAAAGTTCTGTTGCGTTATGGAGGCTGTGGTGGACATATCATTTATGCAACCTGTTCAGCAACACTGGGGCCCTATAAGTAAGCAGGTCCATTGCCACCTTGAAATCAGCAGGCAGCCTCCTACTGTTAATAAGATTGCTCGTAAAGGTTTGCGCTTATGAATTTGATTTAAAGACACGGCACAGCTTTCCCAGGAACCAATTATCAGTCACATTAAAGGGCACTTTCCCCTGCATTCCTTGTCAGTTTGTTGGTGTGTCTACCCTGATTTTGGCTTGAGTTCATGTTTGTGATTTTCTGGTATCGACCTTTGGCTAGTCCTGACCCATTTACGGCTTAACTCCGCCTGTCCTTACCTTCTACGTGTGACTTGTTTATGATATTACCCCGCCTTCTCTGACTCTCTTTTTGTGACCCAACCACCGTCTCTGTCTGATCACGTCAGAGGTAGTAAGTTAAGAGTTCCCTGCAGTGAAGATCCAGATCCCTCGTATAAAGACTCAGCTCCTTAGTGTGGCCTGACGCCAAAACTCATAGCTGACACATAAGATCCACTCCTGCTTGTGACACTACCATATTCATGTACAATAAACTTAAAGTCCTAATATTTAACTTTTTTATTATGATTTGGCCTAAAAAGGGATAAAAGACCCAGTTTAAGGCATATGGACTACCATATGGTGGCACACGTGGTCCTTTAAAGATGTTAGTATACACTATTAATGCACTGTAATAAAACCATGTGTAAATGCATGTAGATTTTCTGCAGAGTAAGTAATGATTCATCTCTATGTGGCGCCATAACTGCCCCTTGTAAACATCCCTTAAGGAGGTTGTCTTGCCCCTTACATTTTTAATTTAAACATCTCAAACTGCTGTAAAATAATAGTACTTGCTTTACAAATCCCCCGCCACTCTGGTTCCGAGGTTTCCCCTTCTGATGTCCACATCCTGGTCCTTCTCAATATAGACATGACTGTGCCAGGCAAACACTAGCTGAGGCACTAGAAAGTAGTACAAGTTATGGAGGTGGAGGACTAGACAGGGGCCTGGCAGGTGACCCCTGTGGGCTGTAGTGGGTGTACATCCATTTTAGGCCTATCGGTGTGGGCACTTTGGCACAGTATAACTCAGCACAGTTGACTTCTGACACAGTACAATTGCTCTCTTGGCAAATCCTCTTTCGTCACCTCAGCAGTTTCTAGACTCCTGACAACAGGTCAGTTACTTTGCCTTGGGCCTTTGGCACTCATTAACACTCTTTCTAGGAGCTGGTTTGCTCTATAACTCTTGGTCCTTTAGTGGGCTCTCACTCTTTGTGGAAGGATGCCAGCCCCAGGGCCACGTTTCCAAACATAGGTTATTTGCATGTATGACTTTCCAATGGTCATGCACACATTTAAATCCATGGGGTGCCCACAAGAGCTACTTTTCTCTGTAAACCTAGCTTTTGCCCACTATGATAGTACAAACTAGGCCCCGGAGTGGTAAGCCTAGCACTGCCCTGAAGGTCAGCTACATTTTCTTGTTCCTCTCTCACTTTGTTCCTTGGACAGTTCCCCATTCTGACCTTCATGATTCACTGTGCTGCACCTGTTCTTACTCCTTTTCTTTCTTTCTCTGAGTGTTCTTCTCTATGGAATGGGATAGCCTGTTCTTGAACCACAGCCGGCTTGTGGCCAAGCAACCCTTTGCTGGACAACTTGAACTAAAACTTTAACAACTGTTCACTTCACTCTCCATTTCAAACTACTGCTTATCACATGGCAGCCTCACCTTATAACTGTTCTGACCTGCGGCCCATCTCCTCTCCTCACAATGATTGGCTGCAGACCCAACCATGCTTTTTCCCTCTGCCTTACAGACTGCTGATCCACTTAACCGTTCTTAACCTATGTACCCGATTCACAACACAGAATACACAATATACAAATAATATACATAACATAGCATATGCCACTGTGCGTAGGGAGTGGTCCCACTCCCTACAGTAGAGCAACTTGAACCTGTTGGACCTGTAGCCACAGGAGATTGGTAAGGTGTGTATGTCTTATTATTATTGTACAAAATTTTGAGCTGTTTTAAAAAATTGTAAGTGACTGGACTATCCCTTTGGGGACAGTCCAAATACAGCTGTAATACTTTCATGTTGACGTTGTAAAGAAATCCATTCAAAATGATCTTTTGCTATGTGATACACAAAAAGATGACATTGGTAAAATCCATGATCTCATATCGTTAATTGATAAAAGGCAAAGCCTTTATTGAGGTTAAACCCCCTGACCCTTCCCAAAGATTTACGTTACTGGAAATTTTAGAACATCCCATCATTGGTTTCTTAGATATTCAGATTTCAGTGACAAAAATCTCCGAAAAGTGCCAAAAGTGCCTCATTGATCTACAGGGTCCTATCATTTTGGACAATAGTGGTGCTAGAAAGCATTCACAGACTTGTGGTATTCTCATACTTATGAGATGTTTATTTTAATTGGATTCTTCCTTTATACATAATGGGACTGTTTTTAGATATCACACGCACATTGTAGCCCATTTCATGTCTTCGTGCCACCTCATGAAGTGAAGCCTTGCTAAGCCATATTAGCTGCAGGAAGCCGGAAAAGTGTAATGTCTCTGGTGACTTCATTTCCTGAAGGTGTGAACAATTCTAAACTAATTAGGCTTGTAATTCCATAAAAAACACAAAAAACAAGCATGATCCAGAACATCAAACTATGGGGAATTAGGTGTGGAAAACAAATGACTGCCAATTAGTGTTTATTTGTGTGCACATAATGGGTTTCTTTAGTCATTACTCAAATCTATGAGTTTCTGTGCTATTGCTGGAATATTCCATAGCAGAATGCCATATCAGATGCTAGGCTAATATCTTGTAGTGGTCATTGCTCTGTTTTCTTCCTTATCACATCATTAGGCACCTCCATGACATTCCATGATGCTAACCATCTTATTGTTGGATATCCTCTTCCACTACCCTGCATATTCATCTTTTCAAACCAGTGAGGCCTTCTCATAAATAAGTCGAGGCTTCAGTCTGGTCATTTTTGTTCCATGTAGAAGATTAAATGGCTTTTCCCACAATAAGCATTTGATGTATAGTGATCTAATCTCCCATAAAGAATAATGAAGAATACTTCAGCTTGCATAACTTTTTCTATTTTGTGGCATACTGGACCCCGGTTCTCAAGATAGTTGGGTGTTCCATTGGTTGGAAATATATCTCCTATGTCCCCTTAGGCTTGCATTGGATGTACAAAAGGGGCTAATACTGTTGCAAAAATCACAGAAAAGAGCTCAACTTTCTGCTGTAGAGACAGATAAAAAACCCATTCCGCAGTAGAAAGCAATAAAAGCCCCCAGTGCTAAATGGAAGAAGTGCAGAATACTGATGAACATTCGCTCACACACCTACTATCCATAAGAGGAGCAAATGCTTAGCTCACAACTGCACACAAGTTAGGAACCAGTTCACAAAAGGATGCAGAAGAGCTGCAGTACCATAGAGGGGAGATCGCACAAATGCAATGGTAATGAGGACCCTTGATGTGAGTTGTGAGCTTGTGTATTTTGGCTAAAATATTTACTTATGTCTGATAATTTTTTAGAATGCCGTGTGGCCCTGAGGGTGTCAGCATTTTGTGTTGGGCACTTTGATGTATGTTAAACAGTCTGTGTCATCTTATAGTATGGGCATCACCAATAGGGTATAATGTACCCCACGTAACCATATGACTGGCACCCTATACTGGCCTTACCTATGTGTGACTATAATACTAGCAATCAACCCCCACATGGATAGTAGGCGTGTGAGTGGGTGTTTATCAGTATTTTTCCCTTGAGCAATCTCTCCTGTATGGTACAGCAGCTCTTCTGCATGCTGGTGTGAACTGGCTCTTGTGTTATGTGCGGTTATATACTTAGCAATTTCTGCCCTCATGGATAGTAGGTGTGTGAGTGATTGGTCATCAGTTTTCTACACCTGTGCAGTTATTCCCATGAGGTTTTTATTGCCTCCTGTTGGGAATGTATTTTGACCTGCCCCATAGCAGTAAGCATGACCTGTTTTCTGTGATTCTACATAAATAATGTCCTATAGTTCTGTGATTTTTGTTGTGAATTGGTAATACTGTAACCCCCATTATTGTCATATCACATGCCAGTCGAAATTTAGCAAACATTATTTAGGAAATCCTATTTGGAAGATAATAACTAACTATGGTGCCTAGAGCAAAGCTTGGAGCTCAACTTTGCCATAAAATCCAGTGGTAGCAAATCTCTTTAACCCTTTAACACCGAGGCCTATTTTTTTAAAATATTTGTTTGTCCCTCCTCGCCTTCCCAGAATCATAACTTTTTAATGTTTCCATCTACATAGACATATGAGGGCTTTTATTTTGCGGGACTTTCTAATAGTGTTATTCATATTATGATAGAATATACTGGGAAACTGCAAAAAAATTCTAAGTGAGGCAAAATGTGAAAAAAAATGTATTTGTACCATGACATTTTTGATTAAATTTATACCAATTTTTAGGGGACGTGAAAAAACCGCAACTTTGGCATTTTTAATTTTTTTTCTTCTACGGTGTTCAGCGTACGGGATAATTGATGCTATATTTTAATAGATCGGACTTTTTCGAACTCAGCAATACCAAATATGTGTAACTTTTTTTTTTTTTTATTTTTTTTTACACTTTAAAAAAAATAAAAATGTTAACTTTGACTAAGAGTCCCCATAGTGGGCTTGACCACTTGGGGGCGCAATCTTTCATACAGCCTAGTATAGCTGGTCGCTATAGCTACAGACTTGTTCAATCTACTAGTGATGGTCGCTATAGCTACAGATCTGGTATCCTCAGCAACTCATCACTGCAGGACAGTAGTAGCCAGTAGAAGTCAGTAAGCACTGAATTCAAAAAGAATCCGAGAAACAGGGCTGAGGTAAGATGAATTGATGTAGTGAGACAACCCCTTTAAGTATCAGAGGTCGGCCTCCAGAACTGCTGGGCCACATAGCAGGTGATTAGTTGAATATTCAGGTAGCTAGGATACTTCTTCTACCGAAATGCGATTTAAGGAAAAATAATCGTGGGAGTTGCATGGTGTACAAATTACACTTTGTGACTGGAGGGACCCCATTATTAATGGTAGAGGTTGACATTCAGCCCAACCCAAAGAGTGTAAGTCTTCTAGTAAATCTATTGGCAGTTTAAGGCAACATGGATAATAATTAAAGGATACATAACAAATGTACTGCTTAAAAAATACAAGAACAAGTTTGGTGATCAGAACTTTATTAGGGAGTTCCTTGTACTTAAAAATTTTGTGGGCCTAGAACGATACGCGGCAGAACATTCACATCCCCCTCTTAAGAGGAGCAGATGTTTGGTTTCATAACTCAAACACTTGAAATAATTCTCTTGTTGGTCGGTTCACACAAAGATTTCTCCTTCATTTTCTATTTTAATCATAGCCCGCCACAGAAGACAGATTTACTCTGAATGGCCCTTAATGCAGAAATTAAGCAGTGAAAAGCTAACTCCTGCTTTGGGATAACAAGATTAGAGAACAAGAAATTGCTAATGGAATTATACAACAGATGCTTTCTCTATATGAATCCAGGCGATTTGATTGGTTAATTGAGAAAACTGACAGAAATGTACAACGCTAAGAGCCAAGTTTCTCGGTGGCCAAGCTGTTTACCAAACCCTCTAGCTGTAGCAATAGGCCATCACAAGGATATTATCCTACAATATTTTCCCAGGAAGTGTCTCGGAGATTGATGGATTCTGAGAGGAAAAATGAAAATTGTATTTTTGCTACTCGAGATAACTTTACAGTCATGTACAAGGAAGGAGGTGCGAAAGAAGTTTCTTCATTTTATTTTTTTTGATTTAGAAAACTCAGTTTCAAACACCTTTTCGAGAGTGAATAGATTGGGCCCCATGTTATGAACCAGGACATGCCTATAGACCTGGTCTTTAGCTTTAGATGGTCTGTCACATCACCACATTACACAAGAAGTCTACAGATTCCATAGGCGCCATGTACTTGACAGGATCATTCCTCCTGGATACTGCTGGAAATTCTGCTGATTCCCCTAGCCTCCTGATCACCGACCTTCTGCTGCTGGTGCGTCTTTGCCAGTATTGGCTACATGCACTCTGACTCGCGGCCTCCTAAAGACAGAGGAAGCACCAAACATCTGGTTTGTCCACCAATCTCCTCCTTCTCTTGGCTTTGTAAGAGTCCTTTCCCTATTCTTCCTGTTTGTTCTATAAAGTTCAAAGGAATTTTACAGATTTGTTAACTTCTGACCTGGCTTGTTTCATGACCGTGTCCATTGCCTGGTGATCATCTTCTTGTGACCTCATCCCATTCACCTCACCTGCTCGGACTTCTTCCTGTCTTGCTGTCTATGCTTTTAGTTTGCTTGACCCCACCTATAGGAGATCTTCTTCTTTATAGGTGTTCTATTTATTGCTGGGCTCTCAGTATACGTCTCTTTCAACCATGAGTAAGGAGTCGGACATCATGTTCAAAATGCGTGTTTTCTTTTTGAGCTGCACAGATTTGGTGTTTTTTCCTTTCTACTGAGTTTTTTATGTTTTCCAGATTTTTCAGTAAAGGCTAAGCTTTATATTTTTGTATTCTATATGCTAGACTCTTCTCTTTTTCCTCTTGGAGGTTTCCTCCATAGACATTCCACCCAAGTACGGTTGAAGTTTTCGCTGTGATACCATTTTGACTTACTATCCATGCCTGGAGTACTAAATTTAAGTTTTTTTTTGCTTTCCTTTTTGTTGTTTCTACTTATTTACCTGGTTTAGTCAAGTATTAATATAGGAGACTTCGCTGAGGATTGTGACCTAGGAAATTCCTGCAGCAAAATCCAGATTTCCCTCCAGGGCACAAAGGGTAAAAGCTAGGCTCTCCCTCTGATTCCACTCTTCAGTTTAGCCCTATACCAAATCCAAGGCAACCCAAGGGGTTCACATCCTCCACCAGCTAGATATGGCCAAATTGGACAATTGCTTCCACTTTCACCCAGCTTTTTGCTAGGGGTCTCAGCAGTAGGACATCTAGTAATAGACTCATCATCAATAAAACTGAATTGTATAAAGCAGTTGAAAAAAATATTTTAACAACCTTGATAGTAAACCTTTGCTTTAGCTACTAGAGAAAAAAAATCCTCTGTAATAGGGCAACAGATGAAGCAAGTCACAACTTTTTTTTTTCTGCAGTATCGTTGGGAAACCCAAAAAAAAAAAATCCCTAGCACTTGGAGAAATTTGGGGGGTGTGTGGAGGGAAAAGTAAACCCCAAAATTTTTTTTGTCCCCGAGGTTGTAAAGGGGTAAAAATGCCTTTGCTCAGTATTCTGATTAGGGTCATATAGAAGTTAACCTTCCAATGCTCTTCTGGCGAGAACAAATGCCAGATACTGTAATTAGAAATTGAATTATTAGTTTACAAGGATTAAGGGGCTGTTTGACCACTAATGTTGTACTTCAGATTTGGGTCGATGTCAAATTTGACCTAAATGTAAGCGATTTGATTTGGGTGGACCCCAGGTTTAGGGTTTTCATGGGTTTTATAGGATTGACCTTTCTGTTCAGCAGCACTCCTGATTAGGCGATACTTATGGTCCGGAATTGCTTTCCCCTGCGTCCGGGATCTAGGGCACTTTTGGAAACCTTTTTATAAGACTCTTTTTGCTAAACTAAGTGAGATTTGGACAGGACGCATAAAATCTACCAAAAAATGGCGCTGAACTAGGAGTGCCTTGTGATGCTGAGTTAACACTTAAACCCAACATCACTTCTGGTTACCATATCATAGGACTCATGTTATTGTAACCAGAAGTGATGTTGGACAGGACAATGGATGTCACATCAAAAATGCTGCCACATCAGGAGCACCTTGAAATGGTAAATTAAAGCTTAAAACCCTGTAAAAAACCCTAACCCAAACTAAGGGCTAAAACTAGGATCACAGTTAGGGTAAGAATAGGGCTTGAGAAACAATTTATTTTCAGAATGTTCCAAAAACCAAATTTGTTCACGAGTATGGTCAAACCAGTGTAAAACTTAACAGGGATGTATTCGAGCAACACTATTCACCACAGAGAACATCATTTATTAGCAGCCACTGTGGTAGTCTGTTGTTGCCACACCATGGGTCCTCTCCCGAAACATCAGCAAACAGTTGATTTTCTGGGGAATGATGTTGCGAGTAGCTTATTTCCCCCTAGAGCCTATAGGGAAAAAGTAGATTTCATAGACAGCTTGCTCCCCCAACTGGAGCTGTTGCTCATAATCGGCTCATAGACTTGGGGATTGAGTTGGGGATCTCAAGATGGGACAACCCTTTGATAGGAACTTGAAGGAACTTGACTGTATTGCTTTTCTTTATCTAGTATTTTATGCCCTAAGTTCTATTTCATGGAAAATCTAATGCAAAATTATGGAAACCAAAGAGGAGCTGACCATATTTTCTGTCTGTGACATGAGTGGTTTGCAGATTGATATGGCTGCTCATCTGCAGAGAAGCAATTTCCCTCTAAATGTGACGGATAAAATGATGATGCAAATCATAAGGAATAATACATAAAATGTTATTTCTTCAGCAAACATTGGAAAGATTCCTACTGCTAAAGGGCAGTTTGGTAGCGAATGCCATCTGTTTTTTGCACAGATCATATCTTGCTCTGTATGGGTCTAATTAAACAACAATTTGTGTGTGACCTGGCAGCTTCGAGACACAATTACATTTTGTTTAGAAATGCGTGGCACACTCTCATCAGGTGGACGACTGGCATCGCGTCCTCTGACCTGTGGTTATTTCAGAGGAGAATGTAACTTCGTCTGTGTGCATTTCTAAGGTAAGTAAATGTAATCTGAAGAAATGAATGAGCCCGGCTCTCTATCGCACCATTCAACAAGAGGAACACTTGAAGATATTGAAATAAGAAAATCAATTTTTGTTTAAGTACCTTGAAGTGTATCCAACCTGTACATTGCAGTAAGTTAAGAAATTGCTTTCACCGGAGACTGATTGATAGGTCAAGAAATTTTTTTTTTTTTTTTTTTTTTAGTCTCTCCCATTGAAGATTAATGCACTTTTTTCACAGAAGAGGATTGAAAAGAGTGATTACAATGGGATGTGAAAATTCCAGTAAATGAGAATATAAAGAGAAGGTTATGATGAGTAAGCTCCAGAAAATAAGAATGTGAATGAAGGGCTAAAGAGGTGACTTATGACCTTGTACATACGTGAGTCTGGGGAATGTGGCTTCAGCAATACGTGGATTAACCAGTGGGGCAATGTGGGAATCCACTGGTTAAAGGCATTATCATTTGTTATATTAGGGAATATGAACAGCATAGAGACGCTGCACCTGCATTGAGCCACTTGCTCTACGCTGGATGACCTGCTTTGATTGCTTGGGACCTGTTAATTGGGGTTCTAGGGCAACTTTGGAAGTAAGAGGTGGTTGTAAATACTTGGGGAAGTGGTTGGAGAACTGGGTTGATTATTGGGAAATGTTAAGAAGCCTTATGTGGCTACTAAGGAAATGGGGGTATTAGGACTACTGTGAAAGTGGGAGGCGGTGGTTATGACTACTGAGAAAGTGGGTGGAGAGCTGGGGAACGTGAAGGAGAATGATGGGACAATTAAGGTAATGGGGGATAATAAGAGCACCATGGAAGTGGGAGGGAGTGGTTGTGACTACAGGGGAAGTGGTGCAGGAGCTGGGGAATGTGAAGGAGACCGATGTGACTACTAAGGGAATGGGGGTGCTAAGACTACTGTGGAAGTGAGAGGAGGTGGTTGTGATTACTGTGGAAGTGGTTGGAAAGATCATTAGATTATTGAGAATTTGAAGGAGACTGAAGTGATTACTGAGTGAATGGGCTGGCTAAGACTCCATTGAAAGTGAGAGGGGTTGTTTTGACTACTGATTTGATAATTTATATATGTAAATAAGGGTATGTTCTCATGGCGTATTTGTGGTCTGTATTTCAGGGGATAATTGCGCAGCAATACGCCCAAAGTACGGCCTGCAAGTATGATAATTTATAGCTCTCATTGAGAGCTATGAATACCTGCCATTTTCCCGCCGCATAGTACATATCAGAAGAAGGAAAAAACTAAAATGAATGGGTACGCGCCGATATATGCATTGAAAACACCGTGTGAACTAACCCTAAGACTGATGTGACTATTAAGGGGAAGAGAATTGCTGAGACTAAGTGAAAGGGGGTGGTTGTGACTACTGGGGAAGTGGCTAGAGAGTTGGTTTGATGGGGAACATGAAGGAGACTGGTATGACTACTAAGGGAATGGGTGTACTAAGACTACCGTGGGGATAAGAGGAGTGCTCTGACCACTGTGAAAGGGAAAAGTGGTGGACCTTGTTTTTACTGTAAGGTAGGCGGTCACTGCTTCAACTACCAAGGAAAGCTCTGTTCTGACCTCTAAGGGCAAAACTATGGGTTCAGAACTGTTCATCCTTTACTGGAGTCAATTTTCTGTTTATTTTTTAACATGCTTCTAACACTCCCCAACCATAATGTGTGCTTTGCCCTACAACTTATCATGCCTGGTTCTTCTGGTGCTGGTTCCTACACCTAGATATGTTTATTAGTAGTATGATAAGCTCCCTCTTATAACAGGTAGGATCAGATTATAAATTATGGATAAAAAAGGACAGGTGTCTTCCTGACGACCTCATTATTGAAGTTGCTGGAGTGCTACTTTCACAAAAGAGAAAGGAATGAAGGAAAAGTAAAGTTCCCACTTGCTCATCAAACACAGATTTTTTATGTTTCCTCATTTATCCAAATATGTCTGTTAATTCTAAATTCTCAATAATATGTTTTCTTTCTTCAGATCCTTCTGAAAGTTGTAGAAGAAACAATTGAGAGTATTAATATAGCTTCATTTTATTGACAAAATGTATGCAAATTTAAAGTATTTGAATACAGTAGCTATTTGAGTTCTGGTAAAATCATAAAATTCTGTCGGCCTTCAGCTACCACTAGAGGGAGCTGTGGAAATGTCTGCATACTTTTTTATTATTAACGTCAAATAAATAGTGTACAGTACATTCCCCTAGCAGTATCAGGAGGTGGCTAGAATTTTATCATTTAATTGTCTTTCTACAGGCAATTTGGCGTTCTGTACTAGAAAAGCAGAGTGATGGCTAGTCTAAAACTATAGTAAGAAATTAGCTAAATTTTGAGTTAATTTATATTAAAAAATATGATAGTCATGGGCAAACATTCATTTTAACTTTATAGTCTATCTACAATTTGCGTAAAAAGCTTAGAGTAACCTTAGTAACAAAAATTGGAAGAACATATTTAATATATTTTCTAATCAAAAACTTTATTCTACCAATTTGTTTCCAAAAGACATCAAGAGAATTGGAGAAGCCAATTAGTGCTGCTTCCCCAGCAGATGCATTACAACTTTCAGCTTTAGGTATGTAAGATCCTCATTAAGACTGTCTTAGCACCAGGTACATATGGGTAATAGTAAAAGGGAAGATCTAGGAAGTCCCAGCTTAGAACTTCCATTGATCTTTGAGTTAAGATAAAATAGCTGTATATGCGACAGAGATGTGCAATGGTGGCTGCATCAGAAATTCTTATATTGCTTCTAAGCATTGGGCCCATCTAGAGCCTTACACCGCACAGAGATATTATGTGAAAATGGTTATTATTAAGCTACAAATTGATTGCACTGCATGCTTAGGAGCAGTCAATTAAAAGAGGAACAGTAATGAATTTTGATTAAACGTGTGTTCAATGACTGTGCCGCGCTCCCTAGACACAGAGCTCTGCTGATGCTCAAAAGATGACAAACTCAACAGCAGAGAAGATCTGGGTGCCTATAGGACTTTAATGATTTTGTTGGTAAATGGGTGCAATTAAGATGATACTCTAGAGTAGGGGTGTCAGACTCATTTTCACCAAGGGCCACATCAGTGTTATGGTTGCCTTCAAAGGGCTGAATGTTTCAGTAACGGCTTGTCCCCACGGCACTGGTTTCAGTCGGATTTACAGACAGTTTTTCAGATTTTAAAGCCATCTGTAAACCGACTGCAGATAAACCTTTACATTAAGCTTGAAATAAGGAAAATTTGTGCAGCAGTCAACACTGTATGCATCTTCTGCCAGCCGGTTTTTCACACCTGCAGCGTAACGAAAAACTTAACAAATGAACGTAACATGAACATGTGGGTGCGAAGGAGGACGGGTTGAATATGCAAACCGCGAACTAGAGCCGCCCCCTGCATGCCAAAAAAGACAAAATACCAGTCGGTATATCCCAACCGGTATTTGGTCTCTGCCGTGTAAACGCAGCCTTAGATGTATAAAACATACACTAGGATTACTCTGCCTTTAAACAATTGGACAGCCCATATGATGATGTCATGTCTTTGGAAGCTTCTGATTTGCTTATTGGCAACATCTGATTTAATTAGAGAAAAACCTGTGGATGTATTTTAATGCACACCAGAAAACCACTGTTCTGTTTGTAAACATCATTGGAAAGTCTAATTGCTAAAAAATCCATTATAACAGAGAAGAGAATTGTGAAACTTGCACAAGTCTGGATTATCCTTGGGTGCAATTTCCAGATACCTGAATGGGCCTCGTTCATCTGTACGAACAATTATACACAAGTACAAACTAGATAGGAATGTTCAGCCATCATACCGCTCAGAATGGAGACGGGTTCTGTGTCTCAAAGATGAACGGGCTTTAGTCTGACATGTGCATAACAACCCAAGATCAAAAGCAAAAGACCTTGTGAAGATGCTGGCGGAATCTGGTAGATTGTGTCATTATCTACTGTGAAATGAGTACTGTTTCATTATGGGCTGAAGAGGTCCACTCTGCCAGGATGAAGCCAATTTGCTCCAAAATGGAAAAATATAAAGGCCACATTAATGTTTGCATAATGCACAGGAACAAAGCCTACATTTTTGGAGACATGATCCAGTGGCCTGACAAAATTAAATTTAACTGTTTGGCCATTAATGACCATCGTCTACATTTGGAGAAAAAGGGAGAGCTTGGAAGCCTAAGAAACACCATCCCAACTGTGAAACAAGGAGAGAGGTCGGGGGAGTGGCAAGCATCATGTTGTGGGGTGGTTTTGCTGTTAGAAGGGACTGGGAGTACTTCACAAAATAGGTGCATCATGAGGAATGAAGATTATGTGGAATACTGATGCAAACATATCAGACATCAGCCAGGATTTTAAAGACTTGTGCGGAAATGGGTCTTTTTCCAGATGAACAATGACCCAAAGGCTACATGCCAAACTTGTTACAAGTCGCTTAGGATAACGAAGTCAATGTTTTGAAGTGGCCATCACAAAGCCCTGATTCAATCCTATTGAAATCTTATAGGCAAAGTTGGAACAATAGGCACGGCGCGAGCATAAGGCGATCCTCCAAAATTGGCTATAGTCGCACACCAGTTGTCAGCGCATGAATGGGCCAAAATTTGCTCCAAACTTATTGTGAAGAAGCTTTGTGGACCAGGATATCCACAAATACGTTTTTCACCCAAAAGTCATATAGTGTAAGGCATCGGCTACCAAATTACTAATGAATTATGTTGGAAAATACTTTTTTCCACTTTGCAGAAAGTAATAAAAATGCCGTTAAAAAATTCTCAACCTTCTCATTATTTGGTTTTTGGCAAATCTAAGTTTAATTTTGACTCACTTAAAATACCTAAAACAGGGGTAGGTTTTTTTCTGATTTCTAGCAGATAGTGAGATAAACATGCATATGGTATTTTTGTTAATAGTGTATGTAAATTCAGGTTTCAAAAACTGTATAACATGAGCCTCTTTGGTGGTTGAGTGTCGTGGCCACATTAAGTTAAGGTTCAGCGGTAGTGTTGAGAGCGATACGTTGGCCATCGACATCGGTCGATGGTCGTTAGTCGGACCGATCAGTCGACAGATAGTCGATAGAGAGCAGGTCGATTATGGCGATGACATTAAAAGTCTATGGGAGAGCACAACACCTTCTTCTTACACCCAAACAGGGTGGAGATAGCTGGAATTAAAATCCACATACCAGTCAATTCTGGTATTCGTGCTACATCTTAGGCAACACAACTTAGAGTTTAAAAGCTCCAACAGAAAAAAAAAACACACAACATTCAGACTATCCCTGTCTGTACCACAGGCATGACTACTTATAACCCTCGCAATCACCCACCAATTAAAAAGTGCCAGAAGGCAGTATGATCCCCCCTTATGATCAGATGGATCCAATCTCATCTTCACTTCGATTCTGGCTCACTTTGAACTCATGCCCCATGGTTCCTGGAAACACGCACAGCATGAGCCCCAAACATGCACATGACCCCCTGATTTTAAAGTGACGGAAAAAGGAGTCTTTCAACCACCATTTTAGTTGAACTGGACATTGGGGACTATACATGGTCCTGGGCCACAGCATGAGCCCCAAACCTGCATGACCCCCATGATTAAAACGTGCCGGGAGAAATGGACGTCTGTTTCAGAAACATTTTAGTTTCACTTGGACATTGACTTACCTAGTCCCTGGGCACAGCATGAGCCCAAAACATACACTGACCCCCATATTAAAAAGTGCGGAAAAACGCCGAGTCTTTCAACCACTATTTAGTTGACTGGGACATTGTCCTTTATCTGTCCTGTTCCGCAGAATGGACCATCGTAAACCTGTCTGACCCACAGATTCAAAAGTGCCGGGAAAGGAGTCTTTCAATCCACCATTTTTAGTTGCTAATGGACATTATAACTATACCTGTCCTGGGCCCACAGCATGAGCCCCAAACCTGCATGACTACCAGATATAAAGTGCACTGAAAAAGGAGTCTATCAGCCTCAACCATTTAGTTTCACTGGACATTTACTGTCACCTGTCCTGGGTAGCGCTTGCCCCCTCCGTGATGGAGTGCTGACCAAATTGAGCATTCACTTGGGTAAAAAACAGGTGGTTCTAACGCTCCTGTTCCACCCAGGTGCCCTTTTTTTCTTGGCATTTTTCTTATTTTACTCAACGTGCTGGAGGAATTGTCTCTGTTCTTTGTTCTCTGTCCGTGCCTCCATACTCCATCGTCCTCTGAATAACCTAACATCTGGTCATGTTTTCCTGTACATCCTGTACAACTTTCAGAGGAATTTTTTTACCAGCTATTTTGTACATGCAAGTTTTTTAGTTGTTTAATTCTAGAAAACACAATTTTTAAAATAAGGAGGAATCCCATCATGTCTTTGTTTCTCTTTTTTAATTGTATTAAATGGGTTGTCTCAATATGTAGGGATTGATGTAAATATGTAACCAGAGTCTTTGATCAAAAAAACAAGTCATTTTGCAATATGTGTCCAGTAACAGTGTCCCTACCTATTCCTGTTTTTGACAGCACCTTCACCTTGAGCCACTCTTGACAAGTGTGAAGAACCAATATCTGTTAGAAACAACATTTTTTTTTATAATAGGACCTGTAGTTTAGCTGCTTTCAAAGCAAAATGCCCTCAAAAATTTCAAAGCATGACCTTGAGCCAACTTTGGACATTGTGTAGAACAAAGGTCTGTTAGAAACAAAATTTTTTTATAATAGGACCTGTAGAATTATGCATTTCCAAGCGCCTGACCCAAAAAATTAATAAAAATGACTCTCAGCCACTGTTAAAATTGAGAGGGAGAAATGCCACTTAGAAGCCACAATTCTGTTCAAAGGACCAAGAGATTATTGTGTATCTCACAGACTACATGAACCCAAATAATTATAAATAGGACCTTTCAGCACTATTAAAAATTGTGAGGAGAAATGACACTTAAAAGGCACATTTCTGTTCCAAAGGACCATACATTATAGCTGGATCTCACAAAGCATACATGACCTCCAAAACCATTGACTACAATGCGATGAAACTTCTAAAGATTAAAGTGAGTAAATCCCCGGATACACGGTGTTGTCATGAAACCTTGGCTTATTATCTTTTACCAGTCTTCCTCACAGCAAAACAGCAAAATGAACTGTTGGGAATATGAGAATAAAAATTGCAGTAGAATGATCATTTTAAAAACATTCCTTTCAAGAGGACCATTACTGTTTGAGAGGAATGTGAGTAGACGGGCAACTTAATCGGTGACCTCAGCAATTGGGGCCACAACATCAGAGATCCATGCCTGAATTCTTCTTGCTGATGAAAGTTCAACGATCCACATTATCTGTGGGAAAACGCTGGATGACGTTTGTCTGTAATGAAATCCTCCAGCTGTGCTGAAGTCCACTCAGCATATGACGCTGGCTGCTGGGCAGGACAACACTCTATGGGCGTGACGAGGCCAGCTCGGGCATTCGTCATTTTGGATACCCAGAAGGCTACTATAGGGTCTAGGAACACATACAAAACATCGGTGTTGAGATGCAGATAGTCGTTGCACCAATGATCTGTTAGCTGGTCTCTGTGTGTTGGATGTGTGCCCTGCATTGCACATGAGGTGGTGAGGTGGTAAACAAAGATTGCCAGTGATCAACCATTAGGCTTCTTGCCACCTTGCCTGCTGTTTGCCGCTACGCGTAGTTGGCACTCTTCTGCTGTGAACGTCGCTAGATGTTGTTCCACCGTGACATTTGGGAACGTGAAGCAGATCGCAACAGATGTCTCCAGTTGATCAATCAGCAAGGTTGCTCATTTCCTTGCATTTTACTCTCTATTGGGTGGGTGGAAGGTAAGGAACTGCAGTTCTTGTTTAGATATCGGGGATCCTAGGAGGGTGGCCACCCAGTAATTTTTTTTCTTTTTGATGGCCTTAATGCGTGGATCATGTTGGGGAAATGGAGCATTCCAAGCACTCATGTGAGAGGATGGAGCCTTGATTTCCAAGCCTCTGGGTCAGGTGGCACTAGCAAACATGATCTTCATCATCTTCCTCATCCGCCCTTAATTCGCGCCAACCTCTTTCCAAGGCAGGAATTCGGTAAACAATCGGAGAGATCTAGAGGAATACCTCCCTCCTCTCTCCTCCTATCTCGCTGCCTCCGGAACGCTTCAACACCAGCCCCTGACTTGCCTGAGATGATGCACCGTGAGAGGCTGATGCTCCACCTTGCACTAGCTCTGGACCCAACCACTGCTTAGAATGAGACCGATGAATGATTGTTGAACTGTCGGTTGGGCTTGTGGATTTGACGGAGAGAAAGGCTCCGTGTCCGCAATCTGTGTCCGTTCTCCTCCTCCGTTCGCATGGCCGGAGGACCTGTTGTTCTTCAGAGTGTCCAACGATCGTCCTTCTAGAGAACTAAGATCACCACAATTTGCTCATGCTGACAAGGGCATTGTCCGCACTGCCATTTTGGTGGCTTCTTTCTAAACTGGCAAGGATGGTGCTGAGCTCTTTCACCTGCCTCAAACTCTCGGTGGCATCCAACACACCCGAGGTCCGCACCGCTGCTTGTCAGGCCATGTGTCACTTCGTATGCGTAATGGCATTGCGCTGGCTGCCACAATCGATGGAGCATGTGGGGGTGGAATTCCAAGCAGTGTTGCCACGTCAATCAATGAGACGGTTTGACGGGGAGGCCGAAGCTACGCTGGTCATACGCAGCCAGGCGGGACGAAGCGGTGGTACACCCGCCACTACCAAGCGACTCGGCGAGCCAGCCTCAGCAGGAGTTGCCACGACACCGGGCTCTCGTTTTCTGAAGAAATTTCTGGCCCGACCATAAGCGTCTCCAATAGAACTCATGTGCCAAAGGCAAGGGATGTGCTCCGGGAACATCTTACCTAGATACTTACAATGGACCCCGGCTATCAGATAGATTTCGCCCGTTCATCTAGCCCACACACACCTTGCCTGGCCCAAGGTTCTTGCCAACCCCAGGCTGCGCTCGGTCATGTTGCGGGAAGAGCCGTCCACAGCTCTGACCTGTTTGTGGACGGTCTCCAAGACAGATTAATTTCAAACGGCCTGGTTTCTCTGGGCACGTGTTTCCACCAGAGGACCTCTGGGGGAAAGAACCCTGCACCATCCCGCGGTTTGAAGAGCTGTGCGCCGTAGAGCACGAGAGCCAACCGTCACCCCCAGAGACATCCACCCAGCTCACCCAGTGAGCTGTCAACAGAGTATATAGCGGCTTGGCCGTGCTTACTTACTAAGTCATGTGTCGTGCGTCAGATGGAACTTTTACTAACCAAACACACCGGCCACTGATGCAGACAACGCTCTTGAAATTTTAGATGACACGTGGGCTGGCCAGGGCGAGGGACGCTTTTTCTGGCAAAGAAAATTGCCGGCTCGGCAATCTGGTATTGGGGGCAGGCCAAGGGCAATGACGTGGCGGAAATACCCATCTGTGTCCACCAGATGGAAAAGGCAAATTTCCAAGGCCAAAAGCCTGGCAAGCCGACATTTATGCTTTTGGCTTTGGGATGGTTGGCGTTAAAGTGTTTCTTCTGCTCCCAAACCTGGATGACAGAAGGCTGGCTCTGCTGGACTGTGCGCTGTTACAGCGTTGCAGGTCGTCAAAAACTGGCGGAAGGGAAGTGGTTAGGTTGGGTCTCTTGGTGGTGCTGGGCGGTAAACTCGGGGCGACGGTGGGGGCTGAAGTGGAGGCTGATCCCTGATCATTGACTCTGTGAGGGTCATGGGCCAGCTGTGGAGGTAGCTGGTGTGGCAGAGGTATGAGGTGGGCTGGAGACATATGGTGTGTACAGTGGTTGGAGGCCCCGCTGTCGGTCTTTCCTTTTCTTTGCCATGTGTGCCTCCATTTCAACTCATGCATTCGCTTGCTTGTGAACTAGACTTGTTGGTGGTGGTTAACCACCTAAGGTTCTTGCCTCTTACTTATGCATTTCACTGCACGATTGGCGGCATTATGAACATCGCTGGGTGATTCCAGGGCTTGGTCAAGAGGCCCAGGCTTGAGAGGTCTGGACCTTTTTGACGGCGATAAGCGAGGAGCGGGGGGGTTTGCGCTGACCGTGGCTGGCGGAATCATATCAGCGGACTTACTGGCGACCCGCCCTCTTCCCTTTTTGAGGCGGAAACCGTACAGACACCTACCCCATCGGTTTCCTCCTCGTCCTGTGATGATTCGCCGCAAGCAATTCTGCTGAAAAGTACCTCGTTGGATCCGCAATGTCGTAATCATCTTCATCAACACAAGTGACTTGGTCGTCCTGAAATTCTGCATCCAGGAGCCTGCGGGCTACAAAGCAAGAGGGGACTGCTGTGGCGTTGCCGAACGCCGGGATTTTGCCCGATTGATGGCTTCCTTCTCCTCCTTGATGCATAGTAACTGGGCATCAGAGCAGGAGAAAATCATCCTCTTTGGCCTCTTGATCTTTTAACTGCCTTCTGACCCAAACTGCATTTTGTCTTCAAATAGGTCTTCAGAAAATAGAATTATCCTCACAGTAGGTGGGTACACGAAGGTGACATTTGGGATGCTTTTTCATGGTTGGACGGGATGCTGGTGATTCTATGATGACGACATTTTGTGGCCGTGTCTGGAGGACAAGGACGGTAAGACTGCTTGGATGCAGGTTGCAATAACCACTGAAGGACAGATTATCACGACGCCTTGTTCGTTACTGAGAATTCACATGGCCCATGACCTGCGCTGACAGGCCTGAAGGTCCTGCAAACTGGACGATACGTGGCATGCGTGTTGCGCCAGCACTGGGAAGGAGCACCTTCTCTGTACATCTACCTCCATGTCCTACCCCCCCTCCTTTGCTCGCTTCCAAAACTGAATTTCTGCTCCATGTTCAGATAGATAAAAATTGAGAAGGTATGAAGTGGTTTTGGGAAAGTCTCTTATTATAAAGATGGCATATCTCAGCTATTTCTCAAATCCCTCAAGATCAAAACAAAATTGCTGGATTCAAATATAAACTGCAAAGTAGATCTGGTTATTCAACAAAGCTTGCCTGCCACCAAAGATGAAAAAAAAACGTATCTGAATTGTATTCGGATAATACAGGTATTTTTGGGCTCCTATCAATTCAATGTTTGGTGACTATAAAATGCTGTTTATTCATATTTACTGCAAAGTGATCTATCAACAAAGCTGGCATGCGCCAAAGTTGAAAAAAATCAGTATTGAAATGTATTCGGATATAAAAGGTATTTTTGGCACCTATCAATTCACCTGTGGTGACTACAAAAATTGCTGGATTCAAAATTTACTGCAAGTTAGGATCTGATCAACAAAGCTGGCCTGCGCCATCGTCAAAAACACGTAATTGTTATGTAATTAGTATTATACAAGATATTTTTGGCACCTTTCAATTCACCTGTGGTGACTATAAAATTGCTGATTCAGATTTAAGTGCCAAGCTGCTCAATTGAACACAAGTGTAGTGCGCCAAAGTCAAAAAAACACGTATCTGTTATGTATTCGTATAATACAAGATATTTTTTGGCACCTTCAATTCACTCGTGGTGAATATAAATTGTGGAATTCAGATTTAAGTGCAAGCTGCCAGTCAAATGCCACAATGCTGTTGTGCGCCTAAGTATAAAAAAAAACATGTATTGTTTTGTATTCAATATAATACATGAATATTTTTAGGCACCTTTCAATTCACCTGTGGTGAACTATAAAATTGTGGATTCAAATTTTAAGTGCAAGCTGCCTCAATGACACAAAGCTGTAGTGCGCAAAGTCAAAAAAACACGTATCATGTTAATGTATTCGTATAATATCAAGATATTATTTGGCACCCTTTCAATCCACCTGTGGTGACTATAAAATTATGGATTCAATTTAAGTACATGGTGGATATACAACAAAGGTGGAAAATATGGGCCAAAATGGAAAATGAACACCTATCTGAAATGTATTACTGATAATATAAAGTGGAGTTTTGCACCTAACAAAGAGACCTGCAGTTACTTGTTGAAAAGATGTGTTTCCTATAAAAGGTTCAGGATGCCCAATATCAGGAAAATATTTCAATAGAAAAACTGTTAATAATACAGCTATTGCAGTGCAATGTCTAACACTAAGTCTTGGTGAAGACTTTAGACCAGTGTTTTTTATAGAGCTTGTCTGTGTTCAGCCGCGGGGGCCCCCCCTCCTCTCCCCCCCGTGACTTACAGCGGTAGATGCTCCTTTAATAATTCTCTAACCTAAACTACATAAAATCTTTCAATCTCTAATCTAACTTAAATTGTATGGATCAACAGCTAATAGTAGAGGTTTCTCTGTGAAGGAAATAGAATAATTTCGCTGGCTGTTTGGGACACAAAGCAGAGCGCACGTCCTACTGCTATGAGACGCTGAGAGACACTGAGGCTGAAGGAAACGCTGTTCTATGTAAAACGAGGTCATGGATTTTTCCAGCCAATCGCAACCATACACATCCAGTCATGACGTCGCACACACATCTCACCCTGCTCTATTCTGTAAGCTGATTTTGGCTGGCCCCCCAAAATGACAGGAAGCGCCGAAAATGGCGCGATCTTAATGATGATTCACAGATTTTAACCTAAATTATCGCATGATCTAAAAATTTCGATCAACATAAAAACTGTGCCGATTTCAACTTTATCGATAATAATCGCTCAACACTAGTCGCGGGTGATGTGTTTGTCCTGTTTTGTGGCTGTCCCAACGGCCGCGGGGGGGGAGGGGGGGGGCTTTTATACCCGAAGAGCGGAGAAAAACCCAACCCATTAAAAATTGCTTGCACAGAATCCAGCGGCCGGCCCGCGGGCGGAAAAACCGGCGGACTGAAAACCCGCGCAGTGGGGACTGCTGCATGGGTTTTCCATAGAGCACCATTGTGCTCATTTTCGGGCGGTTTTTAGGCGGTCTTAAAAACCCCAAACCGGCTGAAAAACCGGCTGAAAACCTGTGCCGTGGGGACATGCCCTAATAGTGAATGTGGAAGCTAAGCCATTAGACAAGGGGACCCTCTTTTACTGAACCTACACTACACTTGCTATGACACTTGCTGAAACACGTCAGATCTATCTTCCTGAAGCATCTTTTCCTGTGTATTTGCTACAATATTTTAATCTACTCCAATAAAAAAATTACCGTTTATATTTCAAGGATTGCTGGATTTCGCTTGTTTTAGTCTTCCATTTACCTGATGGATCCTGATGCAACCTCATAAGATCGGAATGGTGAGCTGGCCTTTCTTTTTGTTTTTGCAAGGGCCTACTCTAGATCTGTTGTGTTAGTACTCCTGTTAGACTATTCACCGCAACACATACATATTGCAGAATATTATACAAGTGATCAATTGCCTACATGTTTTAATCCTCTAGGGCAGTGGTCTCAAACTGCAGCCCTCCAGCTGTTGGGAAACTATGCAACCTCCGCTTCTCACAGGACCTTCTTCTCTGCTCTCCTCTTGTCAGCTCCTCACACAACCATCTTCAAGATTTCTCTCGGGCCTCCCCCACACTCTGGAACTCACTGCCCCAACTCATCAGACTCTCCCCCACTTTCACCAGCTTCAAAAGCAACCTGAAAACCCATCTTTTCAGGAGCCTAGAACCTAGAATAACCCCTCCACCAGTACACTGCCCCACAAACATGTCTGCCCCCCACCTCCTGTCTCTTTCCCCCTTCCTTGTAGATTGTAAGCCCTCACGGGCAGGGACCTCTCTCCCTCTGTACATGTTGTTAGTCAGATTGTCACTATTGTAATTGTTTGACTTATGTTATGTATGTAACACCCTAAATGTACAGCGCCCTGGAATCAATGGCGCTATAAAATAAATAACAATAATAATAATAATAACTACAACTCCCATCATGCACACTTTTATAGATTATATAAATTCATGATGGGAGTTGTAGTTTCCCAATAGCTGGAGGGCCGCAGTTTGAGACCACTGCTCTAGGGGGACTAAAAATTGAAGTAAAAAAGTAAAACACAAATAATTATTTTTTTTTTAATTCCAATGCAAACCTGTGCGCGTACTTCTAAATCAACAACCGTATGGCTGCACGCACAGTACATGCTGCTATACGGTTGCTAGACACCATGTGAACATACCCTAAAGGAATGTAAACTGGGATAAACATGAATCTATCCTAATATAAAATAACAGAAGGGGAAAGTAGATGAACCTTGTGGTCTTTTTCTGCCATCACTCTTCTATGTTTCATTATGTCTTAGTTTAATAGTAGCTTATATAAACTTCAGGAAACACATGAAACAAATATAAGATGCAGCACACCACTATTAATATGACGCTATCTTACTGTCTCAGCAGAAAGGAAATAAGCTGACTTGAAATTGTCCTATCAAATAAAAAGCCAGGGGTCAAATGCTTTCCTCTGGCCATAGCAAAAATGATTTTTGTCCGAAAGTCATTGAAGATAATAGCTAGCTGCATTGTAATACTTTATGACCGCCCATAGACTATAAAGGTTGGATCAGTGGCAGTTTATTCTGTGCAGCTAAGTGGGTGGAGGGCCAGCTGTCGCCGATAGCCGGGCTCTCCACTGAGAAGGTAGGGGCATTGTATTATCATCTATCCACGTTAATAAATCCTCTACAAAACATAACCTTTATTAAACAAAAAAGATAAAAACTCAAACAATACTGGAACAATTGAAAAACAGGACTATAAAGAGGACAAAATGAAGGGTGACCCTACACTGTCACCTTAGCGGAGAAACCACCCTGTTAGGTCAACCCTGCAGAACTATCAACGACTGACCCTATCATATCCTAATAGGGACAGATAAATAAAGTGCAGTGTACAAAAATAAGTTGCCCAATATATATTTTCAAAACAAACTATTGATGGACATTGGTATATCACAACAAAATCCTTAATATCACAACGAAATCCTCAGACGCGTTTCGTCCACCTACACCATGGACTCTTCAGTGGGGTAATACACTTATTTCTTTTCTTTTTTTTTGAAACAAGGATGGGTAGTCTTTCCTACCATATAGAGCTCAATGATCAAGTACACAAACCAGGAAAGGTATCCTGGAGAAAAAGGCAGGAAAGGTGCTCCTGACAAGGTCTGTAAGGCCCTAAATGGTGGTAATCCTAGTGAGTAGATGCTGTATATGGTAGGTAAAACTACCCTTTTCTGTTTCAAAAAAAGAAAAGAAATTAGTATATTGCCCCACTGAAGAGTCCATGGTGTAGGTGGACGAAACGCGTCTGAGGATTTCGTTGTGATATTGGGGATTTCGTTGTGATGTACTAACATCCATCAATAGTATCTACTTTTTGCATTTTTTGGTAAATATAAATTGGGCAACTTATTTTTGTACACTGCACTGTCCCTATTTGGATAGAATAGGTTCAGTTAGTTGATAGTTCTGCGTTGTCCTAATGGGGCGGTTTCTCCGCTAAGATGACAGTGTAGGGTCACCTTTAATTTTTGAATTATGTCCTCTTTATAGTCCTGCTTTTTGATTTTTCCAGTATTGTTTGAGTTTTTATTTTTTTTGTTTAATAAAGGTTACATTTTATAGAGGATTTATTAACGTAGATATTTGCCTATTTTTGAATCCTTTTTTCATTTGGGGAATTTTTGGTATATATTGTATTATCATCCTTAACTACCCGATCGCTGTGTGTACAGCACTCAATGAGCACTGTATTCAAAGACAGGCAGGACGGTTTCCGACTTCCTGCTTCTCGGCCTGGTGGTTACAAGACCCAGATTAGCTTTGCAATCAGCTTGGGTTCTTGCAGGCTTACCTCATGGTTTACACTTACACTGTTGTAGTACAATTACAAGCACAGGCGCGAGTACACAAAAATGTCAGGCACAAATACATTACTTCTTTCTCTGTATTCCAGTTCTTACATGTAGCTCTCTTCAGGCGAAGGGCTCTTCCTAACTCCCACGTAACTTATCCCTTTCTCTTTTCACCTACCATGATATTTGTCTTCCAGGAGAGGGTTCCCTCCAACTCTAAACCATAACTGCAACTACACCTCCAGTTACCACCGCAGAGCCGCAGGACGCTGTGTGACGAGCCTCAGCTGTCGTACCCCGAGCTTCCCTGAGCACCTACCACCCTCAGGCCTGCTGTGAGGAGTGCACAGCCCCTTAGGACTCTTTCACCCCTTTTGCTTAGCCTTGCTTGAGTTTGGAGCAGAGCTTGTATCAGTTTCACCTCTGTCCAATCAATGGCTGAACCCAGTCTTCTGCTTCACTGCCTATGAGTTTTCCTGTTTCCTGGTAGGTTTCCATGATAAGTATTTTCTGGTTTTGGACTGTTTTCCAGCATTCTTCTGCTTCTCGATTTTCACTATGAGCTCTCCAGGCATTTTACCCTCTTGTTTGTTTAGAGTTTGTCCTGTTTCCTCTGTTCTCCTTGGTGTGTCCTATTTGTTGTTCCAATTATCATCTGCCTTCCCACATCTCTCTGGTGGAGCAACTTTCGTCTCTTTAAGACAAGTCCTTCCTGCTTTGCGGCAGGTTCTGGTGAACAGCAAGGAGTAGCCTTAGACTTCACCTCCCAGAGGGTGTCTGATTGCAGACAGCACTTTTGACTGACTTTTTGTT